>CABHPP010136867.1:531-21708 GCA_902168425.1 Peromyscus attwateri
AGTGTGTGTGGCCTTTTCAAATCAAGCATAGTCTCTCTTTTTTGTGTGTGAGAAAAGTTGCGGACAAGGTCTCTTGGTGGTGTCTTGTAAAGGCTGCCCCATAAAGAACACTTGGCAGTCTTCTCTGCTGGGTAGATATTTGTCCTTAAGATTTATGCCCTTTTCTTCAAAATCAGCCCTTGTCACCTTTTAGTGAAAGGGCCAGGAAGCTCACAGTAAGGGCTGAGAATACAGAGAAAGCATTAAAACAAGAGCCACAGCACGGAGCAGGCCCTTCAAGAGCGTCCCTAAGAAGGCGGTGTCGCTGTGTGCCCGTCTCCATGGCAAGAAAAGAAACCAGATGACCTGTCAGATTCTGAAAAGCAACAACCAAGCAGCTCTGTCGGTGTGAACTGGGTACATGCTGGGGTGTGGCTCAGTTGGTGGAGTCCTTGCTTAGCACCCAGGAAGCCCAGTGTTGGCTTGCCGGTGCCATAGAAACCCTGCGTGGTCACACAAACCTCTCATCCCAGCACTCGGGAAGTGAAAACCAGAAGATCAGGAGTTCAGGATCATCCTCAGCTACATAGTGAGTTTGAGAGCCTGCCCGAAAAGAAGGAACGCTGAAGAAGGTTGTCAGTTTTGAGTGTGATGCGTGCCGTGTGCAGTCGTATAAATTTGTCTGTTGTGTTTCTAGATCAACCCTCTGAGGAAGGAAGATGAGGGGGTGTACCACTGTCATGCGGCCAATGCCATCGGAGAGGCTCAGTCCCACAGCACGGTGACGGTCCTCGATCTGAGCAGATACAAAAGCCTCCGCTCCCCAGTTCCAGCTGACCTCCTGTGAGGAACATGGTACACATCCCAAGTCATTTCTGTCTCCCTCCCTGTGGCATAAGAGATGTGACTGTGACTCTGTCCCACTGATTTCCCAATCAAAACCAGGTCGGAGCAGCAGCCCCGGTGCGAGTCATGTCCGTTCTTATGACCGACAGGAGGAGCAGGAACCGAGTGCGGAGACTCACTCAAGTTTCCGCTCAAAAGTGATGTCACATTCGCTGATGGATCATTGGCCATAGCAAGTCACACAACTGTGCTAGGTAGATGAAGTGGGACACGGACACACACATACACACACTCACTCACACACACACACCACTCACTAGAGCCAGAAGGCAGCATGATCCTCTCACAGGTATCTGAGTTGCCATCATGAACAGCAAGGTCTGATAGAACAGGAAAAATTAGAAATAAGTGTAATTGACTTTCTTTTATTTTAAAATTTTTTATGTGTATGAGTATTTGCCTGCATGCCTCATACCAGTGAAGACCACAAGAGGGCATTGGATCCCCTGGAACTGAAGTTACAGATGGTTGTGAGCTGCCACGTGGGTGCTGGGAACCGAACCCAGGTCCTCTGCAAGAGCAGCCAATGCTCCTAGCTGCTGAGCCCTCTGTGATAGACATTCTTAAACGCAGAAGGATTTTGCTGTGGTTCTAAACTTTTGATCCTTCTGACTGCTTTTGTTGGACTTCCTTCCATCAGTGCTGTAGAGAATATACAGAGAGGGCTGGAGAGATGGCTCAGAGGTTAAGAGCACTGGCTGTTCTTCCAGAGGTTATGAATTCAATTCCCAGCAACCACATGGTGGCCCATAGCCATCTGTAGTGAGATCTGGTGCCCTCCTCTGTCTTGCAGGGATATATGCAAACAGAGCACTGTAAACATAATTAAAAGACACTGGATACATAATAAATCGATACATTTTTAGAAAGAGAGAGAATGTACAGAGAAATGACAAACATCAGCACAGTCCAGAGAGCGCAATGGGCACGAGGCAGGAGAGTCTACACTGGGGAGGTTGAAGGGAAAGAATCACTGAGGAAGTGGCCCTGGGGGTGAAGGTCTCTGTAAGTCATCAGAGGTCCTAGGCATAGAGAGAAAAACATGAACGTGTGAAACCATAGGGCTTCAGCAAAGCTGGGAAACCAGATCTTCTAAGTTGTTTTCCCAATACTCAATTTTTTTATTATGCATGATATACGTGATTATATGTATTGTTTTATATCGTTTATAATAACGTGGTTCACATCCACGTCTTGAGCTCCCTCTACAGCATGCACTATTGGCCAGCTCTTGGTTGTGGGCCTCCTGGAATGAAATGCTTACTACCACCATACAGCCATATTGGGACTCTTTAGGGCTTGAGAAGGCCTTTCCTATAAGCTGGAGTCTGCTTCCTTAGAATATCTGGCCTTTGGTCTTGAATATTCCCACGGCCCCAGGACTGCGGCCGCCCCCCATCAGCCCTGGCTTCATCCCTCACTGAGAAGGGATTTGGACTCCAGGATCACATCCTCCACCTCGAATTTAACACACAGGTCATTACAGCAGAGCAAGCTTCTGCTTCTAATGTCTCCCCCTTTCCTTCGCAGGCCTCTGGAGACGCTGGTCACAACGTGATGGCGTCATCAAGGAGAGGATCATTTCACTCTGTGAAAATCTGGGGAAACTGCCTGTAGATCCCTGCTTTTTGTATGTTTTTTAAAAAAAGGAATGCAAACTAGATTCTTACGCAGATGTAGTTTTTAGCAGGGCAGACCTTGGGGAGACAGACATGCATGCATCTTTTTTATATTTTTGGAATGAATCGTTCTCGAACAATTCTTTTTTAACTCTGCTGCCCCAGGACGGGTCGCACACTGTGTGTTTGTAATTCTAAAGGGCTCAGAACAAGGCACATGCCGACTGACTTATGACTTGGTATCTGTGACTTTGGGTGCTCTGTGACTGGGTGTCATAAAGGGAGGAGGGTCCCTCTGCCCACCTCCTTAGGCGACTGGGATGGGTGTTTTCCCTCCTCTGGGCCATGGTTTCCATCTGTGACCTTAGCGTTTGGACCGAATGCTCCTCATGCTCCCTGTGCTCCCTGTAGCCCCATCCTAGAGTGACATGGCCCTGGGGAACTATGGCCCTGGAATTCTTTTTAAAGTCATCACTTCATTCCTGCCATGGACAGCTCGGGTGGCTCTTCTGCTTCTCCTCTTCCCCGTTGTGAGGAGATTGAGCTGTCGGTGGGACCCTCTGCCAGACTCAGGAGCTGCTTGACCAAGCTGTGCACTTGTTAACCCAGCAGACAGACAGTAGATACCTGACTTCTGCTTGTCACACTGAAGAAAGGAAACCGGGTGTCATCTGTAGGTGGCGGAATCACACTGCAGTACAGTCCTAACCCAGGCGGAAGCCCCACCCACTCCCCCACCCCCCCCACCCCGTCCCGCACCCCCTTAATGAGGAAAATAAAAAAGAAGAGTATCTGCTGTCTGCTCTGCAGGTTCTAGGTGACTGCACACCCTTTCTTTCTTTCTTTCTTTCTTTCTTTCTTTCTTTCTTTCTTTCTATTTTTATTTATTTAGTTTTTATTTTTTGAGACAGGGTTTCACTGTGTAGCCCCCTGGCTGTCCTGGAACTCACTCTGTAGACCAGGCTGGCTTTGAACTCACAGAGACCCACCTGCGTCTGCCTCAGCCAGGCGCCTGGCTGCCTGCAGTTTTTTACCATCAGGGTTGGGGTCCCTCACTGTGGACAGGCCTGAACGTTCACAAGACACCGTCCCATGCATGGGCCCAGCCACGGTGGGAAACGCAGGGATTTCTGCCCTCCCTGCCTCGATGCAGCAGCCAGGCCCAGGAGCAGATGTTCTGCCAGAGGTGAAGGCCTTTGAGCAGGACAGAACTCACAGCTACTTCCCTGGCTCACTTTCCCCAGAATGACCTTGAACCAGGGAGAGGAGACACCGCCACACCCACTGGGCCGGAGTCTCTCCTCAGCTTCCGCTCACACTCCAGCTGCTCACGTCAGGCATTGTGTTTGGAGTTCTTGTTAGAACTGGATTTTCTGCCTTTAATCCTAGCAGATCTGCCTCTGAAATGCTGAGATGTCACCTTTGTGTATTGTACACGCAGAGGGAGGCAAGCCTGAGACTCTGGGGACATGGTGACCATATGCCTATTCGCTCTATGACTCTGGGCAAGTCCCCTTCACTTGTGGGCCCCTGTGTCCTCCAGTGGACATGTGGGAACCCTTTCTTTGTGTAAAATCAGAAGTGAAATTGGAAGCTGCTCTGAGGGGCTGGGACTGCCAGGGGATCTGCTTGTGTCTACACCAGAGTTGGCCCTTCCTGCCTCTCTCAGCTCCCCCATCGTGGTTATTATAATGTGTGAGAGTCTGCTGTCAGTGTCCCTGTGAACTGAGTGGATAGGAGATGACATGCTCAGATGCTTAGTGGAATGACATCAGAAGGATGTCACCTTGGCTATAGAGAAGGTGATAGACATACTTTGCTTACATGATGGTAGTAATTGCAGCGTGCAGAATCACATGGTCACCTCAGATCTGTGCTGGATGCAGCAGCCCCTGGTGGAAGGGATGAGTGTCATGGCCTTTTGGGGCTGGGTTATGTGTCACACTTGAGTGACGTAGGTAAACAATGCATGCTACATTGTCCGGAATGTTCACCAATGTCCAAAAACGTGGATCAGCATGATTGGTCAGCCCAGTGGCTTTTCACTCTGGGAGCTTCAAGGACCCCTTCTGAGAGCCAGAACACATGCCATGACTGTCACCATTTGGAAGCACAATTACCCACCTACGCACTCAACCCTGTTTGTGTAGATTTCATGATGTTGCACCCCTGCACCCTGATAATAAATGTCTTTAGGGGTGGACTCCTTGCTCCCTTCACCCTGGGAATGCTGCCTCAGATGCTGGATCCAGGTCCTACCCAGCCATCTTTGTCGTCCTGTGTGCATCTCGCCCCCGTTTTTCTGCTTGCATTAACCACTTCCACCCTACCCTCCTCACCTCTCCCACCTGGGCTGTGGGTGCCTCCTTGCCTGGTCCCTATTTTCAGTTTTGTTTTGTTTTTTTTATTTGTTGTTGCATAGAGACACAGTCTCACTGTATAGTTTAGGCTGGCCTGGAACTCCATATGTAGACCAGGCTGGCCTCAACTGACAGAGATCTGCCTGCCTCTGCCTCCCAAGTACTTGAATTAAAGGTGTGTACCCCATCTCGCCTAGTCCTACTTGCAGGGTTTTTGTTTTGAATATGTATGGGTATTTTGCTTGCATGTATGTCTGAGCACTACCTGCATGCAGTACTCACCAGGACCAGAAGAGGGCATCAGTTCTTCTGACATTGGAGTTACAGATGGTATGTGCAACCATGTGGGTACTGGGAACTGAACCTAGGTCCTCTGTAAGAGCAAGTGCTCTCAACTGCTGAACCATCTCTCCAGCCCCCTACTTGTAGTTTTTAACCAGCCTTAACCATCCACTATTCCCAGCCTGGTCCGTCTGAGTCTCCTGAACTTGTATTTTCATGCATTTTAGTGATGTATTCACTCACGACTCTGTGCTCTCATCCCATAGACAGAGTGAGGGAGGGGATGGAGTGCCGGAAGGTGCAAGTCACTAGGTGGGAGAATAGAATGTGAGCCAGGTTCCTGCCAGGTGCCCAGTGAGAGTTTCCTGAAGGCTAAGCCACCAGCTGCCCAAAAGAAATTGGAAAGAGATAACATTGACATAATTATAACATATTTTAAACTTGTTTTGTATTATTATTGTTGATGCTTACTATTCCCAATCCATAAACTCAGTTTATCACGGGCATGTATAGGAAAAAAACATAGTATGAGTGAACTGGGAGATTAACGTGCTTGCCGCACAAGTGTGTGGGCCTGCGTTTGATCCACAGAACCCACGTTAAAAAGCTGGCCATGGTGGTGCAAGCCTGTAATCCCAGAACTGGGGAGGTAGAGATGGCTAGATCCCTGGGGCTCACTGTCTAGACAGCTAAGCCTAATCAGCAAGCTGCCAGCCAATGAGAGACCCTGTCTAAAAAAATAAGGTCAGTTCTGGAGAATAACATCTGAGGTCCCCTGCCTTCCACAGGCACACACACTCATGTTTGCACCTGCATACTGTGTACCTTACACTTACTCATCTGCACAGATGTGTACACACATACACAGATGAAACAGTCTGAAAGGTGTCTTGTGGAGTTGGAGCATTCTCCACAGGAAGGGGTGCCACAGTAGTGCTGAAGCCTGAATTCAACTCCAGAGGTATTCACTTTTTGTGCTAAACCACTGAAGGGCTGGGTTTTAGTACGATGGATATTTTTCCAACAGGTTTTGGGATGAAATTAATTCCTATCTTTAGAAAATGCCGCCCTCCTGTCCCCCAAGATTGAGGATGTAGGCCAGACAATCAGAGTCATTCAGCGGGGACCAGTCTCCTCTAATGACTTTCCTTATTCTCAGCCTTCACTGGGGCCTCATGAACGTTAAATCAGAGAGTGTGTATTATGTGATATTTTAATTAATTAAGGGAAACCACATTGCTCTGGTGTCTGCGGCTTAATGAATTCAGGACATGGAGCCCAGCACCATGCTTGCCACAGTGGCTCAGTGGGGCCAACTTCTCTCCCCTGCAGTGTGAATTCCATTATAGGTCAGGGCTGCCTGTGAACTCCGACTCGGTGGCCTCCTGGGTGAGAAGTGTCTGGTCCCCACAGGCAGAGAGAGTTCTTGCAGTGCCCATCACTGGCTGGCTGTAAAGTGCCTGGGAAGATGTGTCAGGCTAGATGTAGACATGGCACCATTTGACAGGAGAGACGTGTGTGTGCCCACTGGGGTCCCTGAACCAGCGCCTTGTCCAGATGGTGGTATTGTGTGTATTTCTCTTACGGTCTCCCTCCTCCATCAGTTGGGATGCATAACTGTCTTTCCAGTTCCCTTCTGCATCCCCAGCACCTAGCACGATTCCCAGCACACAGTGAAACACTTAATAAATGTGTTGAATAAATGAATGGACAAGCAGGTCACCTTCCCCTTGTTCCCAAGCATGCTCCTCCAGCAAGGTTTCCTGTGTGTAAACCCCCCCCCCCAGGTTCTCATGCAGTCTAGGATATATCAGACTTGATATATGGCCAAAGATGACCGTGAACTTAGGGTCCTCCTGCCTCCACCTCTAGAGTGCTTGGATTATGGGTATGTGCCACCATGCCTGATTGTATGTGGTACTGGGGACCAAGCCCAGTGTTTGTCATGCATGCTAAACAAATGCTCTATTAGCTAAGCTATATCCCCAGCTCCAAGGCTCCCTTTTGCAGTAGCTGGCACCCCCACACAAACACACCTAGTTGCCCCAACCAAAGGGGGTACCTTTGACTCTCCTCTTGCACCAATCTGTCCTGGCTGTCAGGATCTCCCACTATGCCACACCCTGTTCGGGTTAGTGTCACATGGGCAGAGCAACAGTGTCCTACACAATCTGCCCCAAGTCCATTGTCCACATGGAAACAGAGTGATCTTTAAAAATTTAATATGATCCTATCCCTTTAAGACTGCCAGGGCGCCGGGCAGCGGTGGTGCACACCTTTATTCCCTGCACTGAGGAGGCAGAGCCAGAAGGATCTCTGTGAGTTCGAGGCCAGCGTGGTCTACAGAGCGAGATACAGGACAGCCACCAAAACTTGCCAGGGCTTCCTAGTGTGGGGCATGGCTTCCTTAGGGTGCGGGGCAGAGTGCTCCAACCCCTGATTACCTCCCTCCCCAGCCTCCCTGCTCCTGGGGGAACAGCCTACCTGTCTCTTCATCTCTGTGCTTCATGCAGGCTCTGGCCTTCCCGCTCCCAGAAAGGCCTGCCCCTTCCCAGTAGCTGTGTCTCCTCCTCCTCATCCACCAGGATCTTGTGTCTCTCTTGTGCTGGACCTTGCCCTGGGCTGAGCGGAGTGCAGCAGGCAGAGAGGAAGGGGCCCAGGTTGTGTTAGCCCTGCCAAGCTGCTTAACAAATGCTTGGTAGCATCCCAGGGAACCCCTGAGGGCAGACGGGAACTCCATATGAGCTGGTGCCTTGTGGGTGCATCTCCCAGGGAACCCCTTAGGGCAGACGGGAGCTCTGGGTGAGTGGTGCCTTGTGGGTGCATCTCCCAGGGAACCCCTTAGGGTAGACGGGAGCTCCAGGTAAGTGGTGCCTTGTGGGTGCATCTCCCAGGGAACCCTTTAGGGCAGACGGGAGCTCTGGGTGAGTGGTGCCTTGTGGGTGCATCTCCCAGGGAACCCCTTAGGGCAGAAGGGAGCTCTAGGTGAGTGGTGCCTTGTGGTACCTTGTGGGTGCTTGATAAGTACTTTCCTTTCCTCTCATGACTCATGACATCTTGGCCTCTGCACTCGTTGCCCTGTTCTGTAGCTGTCTTACTTACAGACTGAGCTCCCACAACAGTCTTGTCTGATTCGCTTTCTCCCAAGGGTCCCAGAGGACTTTTTTTCCTCCTTCAGATCAAGGAATGATCTGAGCAAATCAGTAGAAGTGAGGACCACCAGAGGTCAGCCTTGTGCCCAGAATGATACCAACCCCAGTGAAAGTTCCTCAGTGGCGTCAAGCTGATCAGGGCAGGTGGGACTGGAGCACCGGTGTGGATTGGGGGCCACAGACTTTAGCTTAGAGGTTTGATTAGATGGGCTCCTAAGTACACCCCTTTGTCTGGCCCCTAGGGCATGATCATGGAAAACTGACCTCAACAGGCTGTGTATTAAACCTTCTGGAGCTAGAGAGATGGCTCCATGGTTAGGAGCACTTGCTGTTCTTCTAGTGGACGTGAGTTCAGTGCCAGCACCCATGTCAGGCAGCCTGTAACTCCAACTCCAGGGCATTTGATGCCCTCTTCTGGCTTCTGCAGGCACCCACACCCACAGGGACAAACACACACACAGGCACACATACATACACATAAATAGGTCTTTAAATAAAAAAAGTAAACCTCTCAATCTCCGCCGCTGCTTACTGGAAAAATAAGCAAGCACAAATCAACTGCCTTGCTTTACAGTACTGTTTTAAAGTCAAAGCAGCATGTGAAGGCGCCCGGCACAACACCTGACCAAGTACGAGTGTGGTGGAGTCTGTGGGAAGGAGGAACGGATGTGTGGATGGCTCCCAAACTACAGCATCTCTCACGGTTCAAGCTTGCGGGCCACGTGCTGGACTGAAGGTTGATGCCCAAGGAAACTCCCTTTCCTTGTCTGAGGGGATACAGTCTATCCTGGCAGGGGACACATGACAGTAGGGTGTGAAGTGGCCTGTCACTCTGTGTCCACAGTCAGGAAGAAGAAATGAATAGTAATGCTCATCCGGCTTTCTTCTTTTTCCCTTTTGAATTTAGTCTGAATACCCAGGCCCTGAGGCGGTACTAGCTATGTTTAGGGTGGGTTTCCCCAACTTAGCTATAACATCTCTGGGAGGCTGAGACAGCCAGTCAGGGTGACGGTGAGGATTAACCATCATAACAAGAAACCCTCACTACTGTGCAAAATGGGGTCGCACAGTATGGCTGCAGAGCTGGTTACAATGGCCTCTTAAGAGAAATACATGGAGGACACTGAGCCAGGGTCATGTCCACCTTAGAGAAATCTCACAGGAAGGGGATCCTAGGAAGGAAGAAGAGAGACCCAAACAAACCCACAGTCCTCAAGAGGCCATTTCAGACCAAACCCAAGTCATGGCCATCATTACAATAGCGAAGGAAGGTGGAGATACAGTTCTGCTGGTAGAGATTGCTTCGCATGTACAAAGCCCTGAACTTGATCCACAGCACCTCTTGACATTGGCTGAGGTGGTGCACACCTAGAATCCCAGCGCTCAGGAGGTGAAAGCAAGAATATCAAAAGTTCAAGGGCAAGCTGGGCGGTGGTGGCGCACGCCAGCCAGGCGGATCTTTGTGAGTTTGAGGCCAGCCTGGTCTACAGAGCGAGATCCAGGAAAGGCGCAAAGCTACACAGAGAAACCCTGTCTTGAAAAACCAAAAAAAAAAAAAAAAAAAAAAAAAAAGTTCAAGGGCATCCTCAGCTACATAGCAAGTTCTGAAAAACAAAATCATTTTGATGACAGGTTGTTGAAAAGATAACCAGGGCATAGCATTCACAGGGTATAGCATTCCCTGAGCATTCACAGACAGTAGCTTTCAAGGTATGACACTCATAGAGTGTAGCATTCACAGACTGTAGCATTCACAGACTGTAGCAGTCACAGACTGTAGCATTCACAGACTATAGCATTCACAGACTGTAGCTTTCACAGACTGTAGTGCTGTGGGATATTCTGTATGGCAAATGTGTTGCTAATAAAGCACTGATTGGCCAGTGGCTAGGCAGGAAGTAGGCGGGACTAACAGAGAATTAAAAGAGCAGGAAGGCAGAAGGAGACTGCCTGCCAGCCTGCCAGCCAGCAACCGCCAGGACAAGCAGCATGTAAAGATGGCGGTAAGCCACGAGCCATGTGGCAAGATATAGATTTATGGAAATGGATAACTTAAGATATAAGGACAGTTAGCAAGAAGCCTGCCACGGCCATACAGTTTATAAGCAATAGAAGTCTCTGTGTTTCCTTGGTTGGGTCTGAGCGGCTGAGGGACTGGCAGGTGAAAGAGATTTATCCTGACTGTGGGCCAGGCAGGAAAACTCTAGCTACACTGTAGCATTCACAGACTGTAGCATTCACAGACTGTAGCATTCACAGACTGTAGCATTCACAGACTGTAGCATTCACAGACTATAGCATTCACAGACTGTAGCAGTCACAGACTGTAGCATTTACAGAGTGTAGCAATCACAGACTGTAGCAGTCACAGACTGTAGCAGTCACAGACTATAGCAGTCACAGACTAGCATTCACAGACTGTAGCAATCACAGACTGTAGCATTTACAGAGTGTAGCATTCACAGACTGTAGCTTTCACAGACTGTAGCAGTCACAGACTGTAGCAGTCAGACTATAGCATTCACAGACTAGCATTCACAGACTGTAGCATTCACAGACTGTAACATTCACAGATTGTAGCATTCACAGACTGTAGCATTCACAGACTGTAATATTCACAGACTGTGGCATTCACAGACTGTAGCATTCACAGACTGTAGCATTCACAGAATGTGGCATTCACAGACTGTAGCAGTCACAGAGTGTAGCATTCACAGATATAGCAGTCACAGACTGTAGTGTTCACAGGAATGGCATTCACTGTGAGCAAACTTTAAAAACATGGAGTGATTTGTAAGCACCATGATCCACAACCACAGAGGACAAGGAGGCAGCTGGGCTTCAGCTTCTGACTTTGACCTGCAGGCCAGGATCTGCTATGACTACTGCCGTGTGTGTGTGTGTGTGTGTGTGTGTGTGTGTGTGTGTGTGTGTGTAAGCAACAAGAGTGGCAATAGAGAATTCTGAGGAATGAAGCTAGCAAACCCCTCCTACTGAGGTGGCTCAGTAGAGGTTAGGAGGATGACAGTGGAAACCCCTAAATGGTATGAATTTGCTCTAGGCAGAAACTATAGCATTTCCCCATGGGTCTTTGCACTTCGTCATTGGCCAAAAGAAATCAAAGAGAAGCCCAGAAACTAAGGGTAGGAGGGGCTGGATGACTACCTGGGTCCTCTAAGGCCCAGAGACAGTAAAATGTTCAGGAGAAAGAAAAAAAATTGAGACAGATTTGCAAATAGAGCTTATTTTAATTTTAAAATGAAATTAATCCCCACACCCTAATTAAGTATATAATTTGACAGTAAATCAGTACAATTGCAACGTTGTGCAACCATGTCCACTGCCCAATTCCACAACATTTTCAAAACCTCCCCAAGAGGAGCCCGGTATCCATAAGCAGTCATTGCCCTATTCCCTTCCCCCAGTCCCTGCCAACCACTGATCTACTTTCTACTACGGATACAGGTTTGGACATTTCAACAGAAAGCTGCCTCCTTTCATTTGGCATTCTGCTTTTGAGGCTCATTCAGGTTGCACCTGGATAATCCATCATTCCTTTTTATGGCTACAGTCAACGGCTTTAAATATACCTTCTGGAGACTCCTAAGGTTTCCTGGTGATAACGTGAAAGTCATCAGTGAGGCTGAGACCTGGGGACAAGGTGGGTAGCACTCTGAGCCCAGCCACCATCTCTGCTTTAAACAGAAGAGCTCTGATTTAACCACTTCATTTGCTGACACTCCTTGGAACACTTCATTTGGAACTCGGGCTAAAATCAAGTTTTTCCATCTGCTGGCTGGGTGTTGTGGCACCGTAGGACATGGCTGGACCTCCAAGGTGGCCAATCTCAGGAGTTCTTCTCCGGAACCTTGATGGTGACAGTCTTCACCTCCGTGTAGGCTCTAAGCCCATCTTCCCCCAGCTCCCGCCCGTTGCCGGATTCCTTAAAGCCTCCAAACGGTGTGTGGCAGGTGACGATATTGTAGGTGTTCACCCACACAGTCCCAGCTTGCAGGGCCTGGCTGAAGTATATGGCCTTGTCCAGGTCTCGGGTGAACACAGCCGCAGCCAGGCCATACCTGGTGTTGTTAGCTCTCTCAATCACTTCCTCAATCTTCTTGAACTTGAACAGAGGCTGCACGGGCCCAAAGATCTCCTCCTTGGCAATCCTCATGTCATCCTGCACGTCCCCAAAGACTGTGGGCTTGATGAAGAAGCCACGCTCCCCAAAACGCTCCCCACCACAGAGAAGTTTTGCCCCTTCCTTCTGACCAAGCCGGATGTAGCCCAGGATTCGTTCAAACTGCTCCTTGTCCACCTGAGGCCCCTGCTGGGTGTCCAGCTCGAAGGGGTTCCCTACTTTCCTCTGCTTGGCTTTCTCCACGGTTCTCTCGAGAAACTCAGGATAGATGGATTCTTCCACAAATGTCCGGGAACCTGCGCAGCAGCACTGGCCCATGTTGAAGAAAAGGGCTTCGTGGCACTGCTCCACAGCATGACCCATGTCAGCGTCTGCCAGCACAATGCTGGGGCTCTTCCCGCCCAGCTCCAAGGTGACTCTCTTGAGGTTGGAATCACCAGCCGCTTTCTGGATCAGGTGGCCCACCTCGGTGGAGCCTGTGAAGGCGACTTTATCCACATCCATATGCTGGGCTATGGCTGCCCCTGCCGTGGGGCCATAGCCAGTGATGATGTTCACCACTCCTGGGGGAAACCCTGCCTCCTTGATGAGGGAGGCCAAGTACAGGGCAGAAAGTGGGGTTTGCTCTGCCACCTTCATGACCACGGTGTTGCCTGTGGCCAGTGCTGGGGCCAACTTCCAGCCCTGCATGACCAACGGGAAATTCCATGGGATTATCTGGCCACAGACACCCACTGGCTCATGCCGGGTGAAGCAGAAATGCTCCCCATCCATAGGGATGGTCTTACCATGCCACTTGTCGGCCCAGCCAGCAAAGTAACGGTACACCTTGATGACTTCATCCAGGTCCAAGACATAAGACTCCTGGAAAGGCTTCCCGTTATCCAGGGTCTCCAGTGAGGCCAAGTACACGCGATCCCGTTCCACAAGGTCAGCCAAGCGGTTCAACAGCCGGCCCCGCTCTGAAGCATCCATCCTGCGCCACGGGGACCCCAGGCGGAAGGCCTCCCGAGCTGCTTTCACAGCCAGGTCCACATCTGCCCGGTCCCCTTCGGCCACATGCCCAATGACCTCGCCTGTGGTGGGGTTCACTGTGGGGAAGGTCTTCTTGCTGACTGCATCATGCCACTCATTGTTGATGAACAGCTGGTTGTAGCGAATCTCTGGGTTTGGGATTGGGTTCGGGAGAGCAGCTGCGGTCGAGTACGAGGTAGTCCTGCCCAGGAGGCAGAGCAGCCGGGGAGTCAAGAATCGGATGCTCAACATGCTGAGAAACTTGAAGAAGACAGGAGAAAACAAGGTGAACAGGTGAGAGTGGGCGTGGCCTCCTAAAACATAGGCTGTGGGGTACAAAGGCCTGAATAACTCTCTAGTCTACCTATCACGTGCCCCTCAAGTCTGGCGCACTCCCTCACCTCTTCTGGGTCTCTTGTCAAATATCACCTGCTCTGCAAGGCTGTTCTTGGTCCTCCTGCTGCTGTGTCTGGGACCTATGGCTGACCTATGGTTCATCTCAATTTCTGGATGGAAACTAAAGGTGCTAATGAGGCATGCTAGGCATGAAGCTATACGTGAATCGATAGAACGTTTGAGAAAAAGCCCACGCTATGGAAATGAGGCAGAAAGCCCAGTGTCCTCTGTGAACCTTTAATGTTTGAGCAGCTAAAACCTCTTCTCTCCAGCCCTGCCCCCTCCTCTTTAGAAATGAGCTGTCCCTTAACAGCCTGCCTCTGCTTCTGCTATAACTGTGTGTCTCTGCTCAGTTCCCTGTCTGGGAACACAAGAATCAGGAACTGGGACAGGGATATAGCCCAGCTGCTAAGAATTCTTCCCTAACACGCACAAAGCCCTGGGTTCAGTCACTGATGGGGCTCATCCCTGTAACCCCAGCACTTAGGAGGTGGAGACAGGAAGATCAGGAGTTCAAGGCCATCATTGGCTACATGGTGAATTTGAAGACAAACTCTGATACATGACAGATTCCGTCTGAACAAACAGTAACAAAAACAAACCAACCTTGGAACACCGGAACTGCCCTCTGGACCCCCACATTATTGTTTCTCAATCTCATAGGCCACACACAGATTTTACATGTGTATGTTAGTATGGCTAAGCTCCTCCGGGGCAGGGATCTCTGTTGCTGTCATTCCATCCACTGCTAGTGTTACAGACCCAGAGGGAAGGGACACTGAAGAACAGAATTTCTCCCGGAAGCCCCATTCTGAGAATGACAATACCCTGGAGCCTCAGAAGATACTCAGAGTTCCAATAATTTGTATAACAGCTAAAATCTGCATAAGCACACCTTCTGGCCTCTGCTTCACCTTTTCTATACAATTTTAGTGCAGCTACAGGCAAAGCCAAGAGAAACTAAGAACTTTTCTTTCCTTAGTTCTGGCCAAATCTGGCTGGATGCTGTAACTCTTGACTATAACCAAAGCACTCGGGAGTCCAAGGCCAGCCTGGTCTTCAGAGACTCCGTCTCAACAAAACAAACCAGCAACACAAACACTTATTTATCCCTTTACTAATTCTGCTCTCCCATCAGATTCAGGCCTCTGGTTAGGTTTGGTCCTGGTGCCTAGAATTATGCCCGAGACACGGTAGCTACTCAATAGACACACAGAATGACAGGCCAGGGAACGTAGAGATTTCCACAAAGGCCACCGAAAAACTGGCCTGGGGCCTGAGCAAGAACCCTAGAGATCTGGGACCTTGGTTCCCTCACCAGTAGAGCCCCCTGGGGTGGTGTTGAATGGGATCTTCCCGGTATAAAATCTGACACACCTCACCCAGGTGTATCGGAATACTCAAGGCCTCGGAAACCAGCCTGGCACAGCCCAAAGCGCAGAGAAGGGGCTGAGCCTTCTGGGGTACAAGTCAATCAGTGGCTGAGACGGGTCTGTGTATTGTCAACTAGCTTCTGGAAACAGCAGACTTTACAACGACCGCGATAATTCCCTCAACGACTGTTAAGTAGAGTTTCTAGGTCCTACTCAGCTGTACAGTTAATCCCTGGCCAGGATAGAATCATCGAGCCTTTTCTGTCTCACGTGAGTCTTGCTCCACCCAGCAGCAAAATATAATTACACCAGCCTGACCCCTGACCCCCAGCACTTTCCACCCTCTCTCCCATGTGCTGGGAGAGGAACAAAGAATTCATTCAGGAAAGCAAGGCTCCAGCTAGGTCCCTAGCCACACAGAAATCAATGTTGACCTGCCCTCTCTGGGGAACCTGGTGTGTGTGTGTGTGTGTGTGTGTGTGTGTGTGTGTGTGTGTGTGTGTGAAGTGAGGTTGGAGGAGGGCTAAGGGGACAGGAACGAGGGTGGTCCCAGGTAAAGGATAGCAAACTGCTCTTAGGTCACACCAAGACTCTGCGCTCAGGATCCAAGCTTTGCACATAGTAAAGTCGCTAGTCACAGGTTATCCCACTTTACTCTAAAAGTACAGAAGCCTCTTATCCTTGGATTCCCAAAAGCCTAAGTTTGCATTTCCTCCCGAATATCGGATGCTCGGTGCCCACTGAGCAAAGGCCTGCAGTCGGGGACCCGGGAACACCCACCTGAGCGAAGGGTGCTCGGGTCCTACCCTCTCCACTATGGTCAGTGGCTCTCGCGACAGTGGGCCAGGTGGGCGAGGGTGAAGGAACAGAACCAAGATGAGATTTGGAAGGTCTGTGTTCTCCCAGCCCATCCAGTGTCCCCCAAGGACAGATAGGAACGGGGAGGGAAAGGGCCCTGCAAATACACCCTGGGGAGACCTGCCTTTCGGGGACCGAAGGGGTGGCGTGCCCCAGCGCGGAGGGAGGGCGGCGGCAGCTACCTGCGGCTGGCTCGAGCTCAGAGTCGGAGTCTCAGGATCAAGTTCCAGTACAGTTTAGCGTTCTCTGGTCAGTCCTGCAGCTGTGTGGCCCGGCTTCCGGGCATCTGCTGGGAAACCAATGAGGTTCCGCTGCCAGCTAAGCTCCGCCTGCTCCCGGCACCGCCCACTACTGAGGAGACTTGGCCCGGCACACAGATTTCCTCTTTCTCGCCATCCTAGGCCCAGCATCCTGCACCCTCCAGAGGTCTCTGATTGGTCTCCCTTGATGTAGGAGGCTCAAGTCTGAGAGCCTAAGGACATTCCTTTGGCAAAGGAAAGAGGGACCCAAAGAGGGGCAGGGTTTTCCCAGGATCACAGCCTGGCTCCATCCTGGAGACCAGTCTTTAAATGTCAATCATTGACAGACCTAACTGATGGAGTGGTGATTGATCAGCACTTTTGAGTCTGTTAGACTAGAACAGTACTGAAAATTCCAGCTCTGAAAATCAAACAAAAACGGGCAATGTTGTTTATTCTACACTCCTCATCAGTCTCTGCTTTTGAACTGAGGATGGACGGCTGGGCCAAGACACTGAGAGGTTTGCAGGAACTGGAAATTTAAAAAATAACACACATTTAAAAACCAACCTACAATGCAGTCAAGAAGACAGTGGAAGTGACTCCCATGGGGAAAGGTTGGAGGCCTTATGGTGTGAAGAGCCCTGGATGTGTTAGGTAGCTAGTTACAAATTAGCAGAGTTGAAGGTCATCGGGAATGGGGACACCATCCTCATAATCAACAGCTTATAGGATCAGACTTGAAACTGCGGGACTTTATTACGGGTCATAGGAGTGTGATCTTTGTCATAACTCTGATCCTGGGTGGAGACAGCACTCTGCACTGCTTGAGGTTGGGGTGGGGTGTCATTCATAGATATCTAAACAATTATCTTACAAGATATTGCCTAGCTTGAAGCTTTCTGGTAAAGAGCAAAGACATACCATTCTCCCTTCTTTTAATAGTGAATCCAAATGGACTTGTCTATCGCCTGGACAGACGTTCCTCGGAAACAGCTGCCTGCTCTAGAGACTTGAGAACCAGTATAAAGCCTCCCCAGAGATGGGTCAGCTCAGTGGTCTCTGACCGCTGTCTGCTCTCACCCTTAGGAGCATTCTGCTCCCCTATGGTTCCTTTGGCCGTTGCCTAATCCCTTACTGCTCAGTGATAAACTTTACCAACACTCTACTCTACACTTGGTGTGTCTCTTCTAGATCTTTCCACGGAAGTCACAAGGACAGGGAGCCAAGGAGAGGCTGGTGCAAGATCCTGGGGGATGAAAGCCCTGGAATATTCACCCTTTAGAATCAAGAAACAAAGTATGCCCTCCAAGTCTCTGAAAATCAAGACCAGACAGGGTCTGTGGAGTGCCAGAGGGCGAAGCCAGATCAGTGAAGGGGCGTTTCCGGGCACCAGGAGAAAAACTTCAAAGCAAGAGCGGGGCTGGGCGTGTAGCTCACCTAGTACGTGTGAGCTTTGAGTGCAAGCACCAGTGGTGATGGGACAGAGCTCAGAAATGCCCCCAACACTCTGAGGAATTCCCTCCTTGGGGACTTCCACTCAATTAAAGCTAGACCCTTAACTATGAAGGAGAGGGGAGTTTCAATGTAGATAAGGGTTAGGACATGCTTTATATTTAAGTGGAGGCATTCAGAAAGAAAGACTCACAGGAAAAGGACCAAACACACCCAAGTGTGGATATAGGCTTCTCAAGGAAGGGTCTCATTAGGTGTCTCTACAATGGCCATAGACAGATGGGTGGATGGATAGATAGATGATAGATAGATGATAGATAGATAGATAGATAGATAGATAGATAGATAGATAGATAGACAGATAGATAGATGTGACTCTGTGGTCCAAGCTACCTGATTCAAAGGATGTAATTTACAATAAGGCATAAAGATGAAGAAAAGTTTAAAAAAACAAGTAGGAGTATTTAAGCCGATCTACATAGTGACCTTGACTTTAAGAATTTTTCTCTGTAAATGAAACTCTAAGATGGTTTTATAAGCAGCATTGCTAGGAGTTAGAGATGAGAAGAGAATGCTAACACGGTTCAACTCAAGGCCACGGACTTTCCAGACCTAAGGAAGTAGAGTTCTTGGTTGTTTTGAACATCCTATTTGGGATGTCTTCAGGAAAAGGAGCATCACCTCTCTAGGCATTCTGGGTTCCATCAGTAGTGTTGAAGTTTATTGACTCTCAGCCAGCAGGACACTCAAACTGGATCCCGGGGGAGAGGTTTCTGGCCTGTCTTCCTATCCTTCACACAACTAAACACAAAATCAAACAAAGCAGGCCTGGGGAGGTCTGCCTTAAAAGGTGGATGCTCTCCTCATTGGAGGAGAATAAGGAATCTAGACATCCCTATAGATAGACATCTGTTTGCTAGACTCCTGCGGAAGGGGACATCAACAAGGATAAACTAGGCAATTGGCTCCTCCACTCAGCTGTGGGTCAGAACTGCATGAGGAAACGGAGCAAATTATCATCCCCAAGGCTTATCTTCAGGTTCAAGGTCACTAGATGAGGTGAGAGCCAAGGATTTTTTTTTTTTAAGTTCCCCATATATGTCTGATGATCAGATGTGTAGCCATGCTTAGGAAGTACAGGTCTAAGTGTTCTTTGTGGATTCTGTGAGTGCATCATAATTTTTCCAGAAAAAGATTTTTTCCTGTGAATGTTTTGTGTTTAAATTCCAGCACACCCACCCCTAAACACTTCATAAGCTGGTGGGCATCAGAATTCACCAAAGTGGTTGGTTCTCTTGGAAAAGCATTAAACAAGTTTAAAAAAAAAAAAAAGAACATTTTTTTCTTAAATGTTTATTAGATTTAAATTTATACAATGAGCACTAAAGAAGGGTGAATGGCTTCAAGATCAAAAATCAAAAATAAAACTCAATGAAAATAGCTAAAAGTGCAAAAAAAAATGTGCAAAACCAGGTTAGCACAAGGTTTTCAGCAGCGTTATGAACCACAAGAGGAGACAGGTCTGGAAGTACATTTGAGCAGCACTTCCACATGACATAAGATTTTAAGATTTTTAAGATTTCTCATCAACAGTCAGATGCTAATTAACCAGGCTTTCAGGATCACACTTCCTGGTTGGAGATGATGACCTTGAAGCAGCTGAAGACAAAATTCACAAATTAGTTCTGCAGTAGACTGGCTATTTTCAGGGATTTTTGGATTTTTTTTTTTCTTATAAAAAGCCTGTAACAGATCCTGGGCCTGGTACCACTGACAGTGTTTGGTTGAAAGGATTGATGGGAAAAGGGTGAGCTAACACGAGCCCCAGGGGAGTCATTGCACAAGAGAATGTGCACTGAGGGTGTGTTTACACTGAGCTGATACAGGGAGGGCAACAATCTCTACTCCCCAGCCTTTTAGAGTCTTCTGTGTCTAGGAAATAACTGAAGATTCCAGCTCTGAGGCTCGAGGGCCGATCAGAATCCAAACAAAGAAGGCCAGTGAACTCCATGGTTCTTTCTATACTGACCCCATTATTCTCTGTGTCAGAATCAGGATGAGCAGCTGGGCCAAGACACTGAGGATTCTGCAGGGACTGGACATTTTAAAATAAAGATGCTTTCAAAAATCCAGAGGTGTGGTGGCGCACATCTTTAATCCCCGCACTCTGGAGGCAAAGGCAGGTGGATCTCTGAGTTTGAGGCCAGCCTGGTCTACAGAGCAAGTTCCAGGCCAGCCAGGTCTAATTAGTGAGACCCTGTCTCAAAAACTAAACAAAGCAACAAACAAAAAAACTAGAACACTGATTCATTCATAGGGCTTGTAGACATCTGAGCTCATGGCTGTAGGAGGATTTTTCTGTCCTGCCTGCCAGCTCCCAAATCATGACATGGAGACTTATTATTAATTATGAAAGCTTGGCTGATAACTTAAGCTTGTTTCTAACTAGCTCTTATAACTTAAACTAACCCATATCTTTTAATCTACGGTCTATCTACCACGTGGCTTTTACTGGTATCCCATTTTGTGTGTCCGACTCATTCTGCATCTGGCTGACTTCTTGTCTCCGCCCTTCTTCCTAGTATTCTCTCTGTCCCTAAGATCCCGCCTAGCTATTGGTTGTTTGTCTTTTTATTAAACCAATCACAGTGACATATATTTACACAGTGTAAAGAAATATTCCACAACGCATGGCCTTGACTGCAGAACAAGGCAGCTAGTCAGCAGAGTCTGTTGTGGGACACACCATGATTATGGTGGACAGCCTTTATTTTGATTGTCCGGCACCTTTCTTTTCTTCTGGAAATAGTGTTCCCCTTTATCCCAGGCATATACCTGGTGAGAACGCCCCATCCTACACATTCTGGGTAACTTGTTAAAGTTTTCTATTCTGCATTTATAACCCACTCCCCAGCAATGCCCATGCTGAAGGACAAGCAGAGGCCAGAGAGGCAGGAGTGGGCTGATACACAGGCCTTGAAGTGGAAGGAGCCAGGCTGCATGCAAGGAAGTGAAGGGAGACAGTCGTGGTAGAATCCAGGAGGAAGAGGCCAATTAGAAGAAGAGGGAGGGGGACCAGACCATGGAGGGCCCTGAAGATGAGACGAGAGCTCTGACTGGTGATCCTACCCTGGAGGAGCTGGAAGGGCAGTGGGAAGCCGAGCTAAAGGAATGCAATCGTCTATGAGACAAGTCGTATCAGTTTCTTTGCTTACTGCTGTGGCAACACAACTTAACCAAAGAGAAGGGTCCGTTCTGGCCCATGGTTGAGAGGGTTTGACCCATCATGACTGGGGAGCCGTAGCAGTGAGTGCCACTCTTAACTGCAGTGAAGTATAACTCTACCTCAGACCAGCAGTCAGGAAGCAGTGCGCTTGGGACAGAAGCTGAGACCAGATGTAAC
>CABHPP010136869.1:553-41509 GCA_902168425.1 Peromyscus attwateri
CCGACGCTAGGGACTCAGGGGAGCCCGAACCCGGACACTGCTTCCTCTTGTCCCACAGTCCGTTAGGATATTCTTTCATGGAAATGAAGGCACTTCCATGAGCACAGTGTCGTATACAGGGTTTAAATGTTGTCTATCCCCCGTTTTCGGCATGACATTATTTCAAGCATAGCTGTACTCTTCACTATAAATCTAAATAAAACTTCCCTCCTCCCATGGCGGGTTGGATATAACACGCTTGCTTATTCTCTTCTCACTGCCCCCCCCACCCCCGCAAACACCACACCCTACAGCTGCCGACCACCATAAAACATCGAGGTCAGCTGGAGAGATGGCTCAGAGGATAAAGCGCTTGCTGAGCAAGCGCAAGGATCTAAATTTGCATCCCCAGAGCCCACATAAAGCACAGTCTATAATCCCAATGTTCTCGAGGCAAGATGGGAGGTGGAGACCGGAGAATCTCTTGAAGCTAGCCTGGTGTATGAAAAGAAAATAAACAAAGATACCCTGTCTCAAACAAGATGGAAGATAAAAATTGACAACTGGGTGTTGTCTTCTGACTCCCATCTGCATGTGGGCACTTGTGCACTCACAGGAACACAGACCCACTTCACACACAAAGATTAAAAGAAAATCTGGGGTTAACACAGAGTTGTGTAGTAAATAGACTGAGCATGGTGGAACACACTTTTAATATCAACACATAGGAGGCAGAGGTGGGAGGATCTCTATGAATTCAAGGCCAGCCTGGTCTACATAGCAAATTCCAGGACAGCCAGGACTACATAGAGAGACCCTGTTTCAAACACAAAAAGAGCTGTGTAAATGAAGTGAGCCATTCCCCCCTTTTCTTTAGCCAACCACCCAGTTGTCTAGGTCAGTCCTGGCTCTACATTGAAAGGCCCACCACATATCAGACCTATGCAAGCTGTTCCCAGGGAGGAAGACTCTAGAAGGAACAAACCTTGCTCCAACAAGTGCAGAGCTCCACAGTAGCTGCACCTATCCCAGCTGGCCTGACTGGGAATGCCCCCCATCCACCCACACCTGTCTATGAGGCAAGTGTGAGGAGGGAGGGGAAGAGCCATGAGCATCTGTGCAGAAACTGACTAGAGAACTTTGAACTTGAAGACAAGGGGATGGCAGGCATGTTGAGATACAGAGGGTGGGTCACTACCTATGGGCTTCCTTCCTGAAGCAGGGACAGTGCTGACCAGCAAGGTTAGGGCCAGGAGCAAGTATTCTAGGACCCAGTTTGTCACTGGTAGGGGTGGGGGAACCAGGAAATACTTCCCTGAGGAGGTGACAGTAGGGAGAGATCCAGAGGACTCCACATCGAGGATGTGCGAGTAGGGAACCCACAAAAATAAAACTAGATGAATCTCCCCAACCCCAGATGATGGGCCACCTCTTAAGGTCTCCCTAGCTCACAAATCTTGCCAAGTCTTTGACCTGCACCAGCTCACTCAGTGCTCTCAAAAGTCCAGTTCACACCATGTTTTATGAATGAGGAAACAGAGGTCCATTATCAAATCCTAGATATTGACCTTGACTTCCATTCATGCTGCCAGCCAAGGCTGACACCCTATGCAGTGGTTTGAATGTAATTGGCCCCCATAAGCTCATGGGAAGTGGCACTATCAGGAGGTGTGGCTTTGTTGGAGGAAGTGTGTCATTGTGGAGGTGGACTTTGAGGTCTCATATATGTTCAAACCATGCCCAGTGTCTCAAACCACTTCCTGTTACTTATGGGTCAAGATGTAAGAACTCTCAGCCCCTTCTCCAGCACCATGTCTGTCTGCATGCTGCCTTGCTTCCCGCCATGACAATAATGGACTAAACCTCTAAACTGTAAGCGACCCACCCCAATTAAATATTTTGCTTTATAAGAGTTACAGTGGTCAGGTGGTGGTGGTGCATGCCTTTAATTCCAGCACTTGGGAGGCAGAGGCAAGGAGATCTCTGAGTTCAAGGCCAGCCTGGCCTACAGAGTGAGTTCCAGGACAGCCAGGGTTATACAGAGAAACTCTGTCTCAAGAAACAAACAAACAACAACAACAAAAATGTTATCGTGGTCATGGTGTCTCTTCACAGCAATAGAAGGCACGGTGCTCCTCAGCAAATACTACATGAGAATATCCCAATGGCCATTCCCCAGCCACAGTCCAATCACCTCTGTCTGAATCATTGGCATCACCTCTCCCCCTCCCTCCCAAGACAAAGTTAAGATGTCACAACCACTTCCAAAGTTGTACACACTCTAAAAGGCCTCTTCACACCAGCCAAGTGTTGATTCCTCTTCTGGGCTCTCGTTGCTTCCTTATGTTGAGTGCTGTGGGTCACCTTAGGATGTCAGCTCCAGAAGGGCAGGAACCTTGAAAAGGCCCAGCATCTTCTGGCCCATACCTGGGACTCCTGTCAAGGTCCCAAGAGATTCCTCTCATATAGTCTGATCTAATTGACATAAAAATGATGGGAAGAATCATGAGTGTAATTAATGAATATCATGAGTGTAATTTAATAAATAAATAAATAAATAAATAAATAAATAAAAATGATGAGAAGAAAGGGTAGATGATTATGGTGGGAGAAAAGGGTAGGTTATTGAATCTACTTTAATCCAAAAAACAACTATTAATCTCAAAATATTTTACATTAGTATGGATTTTAGTTTATTGATGTAAATTTAAAGTTAATTTTGTTATACTGTGTGTATATTTCTACTCTTGTTTAAGGTATCATGTTTATGCAGCTCACTTAGAAATGTAAAACTTATGTTATGTTTTCTAACTATACAAAGATATATTTCAGATAGATAATCTTCAAACACTTCAAAGCCCTACAGAATATGGCATTTAAAATGTTTTAATAACTTAGACTTTTCATGACAGTGAGACACCTCTGCTCCTGGCAGCACCAATCTACTTCAGAGAAGATGATGGGCATCAAAGAAACTCCATATGAAGTTTGCTTTCTTTATGGCAAAAGCTAGCCATGTGGGCAAAGAAACTGCCCTTGCCTCAATTGCTGACAGTTACTGTCCAAAGTGGACAGCTGGACGTAAGAAAAGCAACTACCAAACTTTGCCAAAACAAGATAGGTCAGTCCTTCAAAATTTCCTGCTTCTGAGAAAAGTCTTTCAGCTATGCCAAGCATGTAGGACAAAGATGGATGCCCCATTGTGACAGAGGAACTTTGGATGAGTGTCCAGGCAACCTAATGTCCCAGTCATTAGGTAACATTTCATCCTTCTGGAGTTTTGATAGAATTGAAAACTAGATAGAGTTATAAAATTTCTTGATTATAATAAAAGGTAAATTAGATATAAAATTTTAGACATTAATAAGATAGATAATTGAGTGTTTTCTCTGATTTTGACAAATACAAATAGACTAAACATTGTAACCATAATTTTTGCTTGATAACTGTTTTGTTATATGTAATTTTACTACGTTAAAGTTAAAACCTTTCTTTTTGATTAGACAGAAAGGGGGAAATGCTGCAGGATGGTCCTTGTGTACGCTGTGAATGTGAATTGCCCCATTGGTTGATAATAAAGCTGTTTTGGCCTATGGCAAGGCAGGATAACTTTAGGCAGAACAATCAAACTGAGGATTCAGAGGAAGAGGGGCGGAGTCTGGCAGACTCAAGCCGGTCACCCAAGGAACAAGATATCAGAGGATCATTAAGCCAAGGACCACGTGGCAATGCATAGATTTAAAGAAATGGGTTAATTTATTTTTTTATTTTTAAAAAAGATTTAATTATTTATTATGTACACAGTGTTCTGCCTGCATGTTTGCCTGAATGCTAGAAGAGGGGACCAGATCTCATTATAGATGGTTGTGAGCCACCATGTGGTTGCTGGGAATTGAACTCGGGACTTCTGGAAAAGCAGTCAGTGCTCTTAACCTCTGAGCTATATCGCCAGCCCCAGAAATGGGTTAATTTAAATGTATGACTAGTTAATAAGCCTGAGCCATTGGCCAAGCATTTATTATTAAATATAAGCCTCTGTGTGGTAATTTGGGAAGTGGCTGCTGGGCATTTGGCATCAGGTATCAGAACAGAAAGACTTCGCCTCCTTTTACACCTAATGCAGCACTACTCCCCGAAAGTGAGCACTGTCGGGGAATGTTATTTTTAGGTGTGTTGCTTTTGTTTATGTTGCATTTGTTTAACTCTGTGAAGCTGTGTTACTGTGCCTGTCTAAAACACCTGATGGTCTAATAAAGAACTGGCCAATAGCAAGGCAGGAGGAAGGATAGGCAGGGCTGGCAGGCAGAGAGAATATATAGAAGGAGAAATCTGGGAGAGAGAAGAAAAGAGATCGAGGAGCCAGAGAAGGAGGAGGACTCCAGGAGTCAGCCACCCAGCTACACGGCAGGCCACAGAGTAAAGTTTACAAAAGTAAGAGAATGGGAAAAGACCGGAGGCAAAAGAGAGATGGGATAATTTAAGTTAAGAAAAGCTTGCTAGAAACAAAACAAGCTAAGGCCAAGTATTTATAATTAAGAATAAGCTTCTGTATATGTGTGGTTTACTTGGGAATTTGTTGCCAGCCCCGCCCCCCCAAAAAAAGACCAAAGACCAGCCAACAACAGCGCACCCTCTGGTGATAAAGTAGGTAATGTACAAGAGGATGGAGGCAGCCTGGCAGAGAAGAGCCGAAGCAAGTAGTTAGGACTCCTACCAGAAATGCAGACAGTGGCCTTATCTAGCAAGGGACTGCAAAAGCCCTAGGGGCAAAGAGGAGTGAATTTCTCCCTATCAACCTGCTATGCCATTGTGAGCAAAGGCTCCAATGTCACAGACATCCCAGACAAAGCTGACCAGTCCTGCACCAAGATGCCCTGGCTGGGATTTGACCCATATGGGGCACATTGTTGGGCTCTTCCTACTCGCTGTTGGCCTGGAGAGCTGCCCTTGCCCATATGAGCACCTCCTTAATGGCCTAGGAGCAAAGTGCTCTCATCTTCAGGTGGCAGCCTGCTTGGGTATTGCTTGGATAACCTAGAAGAATGGTGCATGACATAGGATTCCTGAACACCCATGCTGTATGACAGCAAATGGTCACTGGCTTAAATCTAAACGTCACTCATCCAACAAATTCCTCTGTGTCAGGCCTTGGAGGGCTCAGACACATCACTAGTGGTGGTACTGGAGACCTTAACAGCCTTTTTAGCATTTACCTTGCTCCAAGGCCTGTGCCTTGGTGTTAATTTTGTGGGCTAGTGAGATGGTTCAGAGGGTAAAGGCACTTGCTCCAAGACTGATGATCTGAGTTCGATCCCCAGACCTACATGGTTAAAGGAGAGAACTGACTTCACAAGTTGTTCTTGGACCTACACACACACACACACACACACACACACACACACACACACACACACACATACACAGCACATGGTCACTCAATGACAGAGCTTGGATGGGTGAGCTGGCTTTCACACTTCCTCTCCTCTCCCTCCTGGCTGATGAGCAAATGGATACTCCTCTCCCTTGGGTGTTCCTGCCCTGACCTCCTCTTCTTTGCTCATGTATCTGGGGGCATGGGGTCCTGTGGCTTGAGCCAAGACAGCTCTGGATGAGACAGCCCATTGGGACTATCACCCAACAGTTAGGCTGTCTGCCAATGCCTCTCCCAGCTTCACAGAGAACCTTTTTGTCCTGTAAAACTCTGACCTACTCCTTAACTGATCCACAGATTCAACTTGGACCCTGCCTGAACCCCAGGTGGCTCTGTTTGTTTTCTAGAACTCTACCAACCAATGGGATAGAGTTGAAAACCTAGGAACTAACCCATGGTGAGCAAACGCTCCAGAAAGGACACCAAAGAGTAAAGTCAGAACCACCTCATGTGAGATGCTGATTAAGCCCAACTAGGATTAAAATTAGCACTATAACACTCCAGAAGAAACATAGGTGTAGATTGTTGTGTCCTTGGATTAAGCAGTGGTTTCTTAGGTATGACATCTGAGTCTAAGGTGGGGAGAGTGAGAGCCTCCCAAATTAAAAATGTCTCCTTCAACAGATGATTTTAAACAAAATGGAAGAAGTCTTGAGACTGGGGTTCAGCCCCTGAGCACAGAGGTGTCAGCCACAAGCCTCAGCCTCAGAGCCCTTGCACAAGGTGTCTTTGACCTCTGCAGGCCATATGCGTTATGAGGACCCCATCTGGGGAAGGGCTAGGAGTGAAGGGTTTAAGGGTTTTTCTTTCCTTTCTTTCTTTCTTTCTCTTTCCTTTCTTTTTTCTTTCTTTTTTTCTTCTCTCTCTCTTTTTTTTTTTTTGACAGTCTCTCTACATAATGGGTCTCTGGGACTCACTCTGTAGTCCAGGCTGGCCTTGAACTCACAGTGCTTGGCCTGCCTCTGCCTCCCAAGTGCTACTGAGTGAAATATTTTCATCTGCGGTGAGGGATGAGGTGGTGGCATGGAGGGGGGGGGGGGGGGGGGGGGGATAAAAAGAGTAGAGAGCGGGAAGAGAAGCCTCTTGTGCACTGACATTGAACTTTAATAATAACATTAACACCAGCAAGTGCATTTGTTTGCTCATGCTGCCATAGCAACAGCCATAGACAGAGGGGTCCAAATAACAGAAATCTATTTTCTCACAATCCTAGATCACCCGGATACCAGCATGGCCCAGCTCTTGGTAAAGTCTTCCTTCCTAGTTCACAAATAGCAGTCTTCTGGATCTGGTTTTATACTTACATGGTAGAGACAGCTCTCTGTTATCCCCTTCTTATTAAAAAGGTGTGTGTGTGTGTGTGTGTGTGTGTGTGTGTGTGTGTCTGTCTGTCTGTCTGTGTGTGTCTGTCGCGCATGCCTGTATGCCTGTGGAGGTCAGAAGAAGGTATTAAATGTCCTCCTCTATTAATCCTCCTCTGATCTATTCCTTTCAGGCAGGGTCTCTCCCTCTCACATTTTCTAGGCTACATTAGGAGCCAGCAAGCTCCAGTAATTCTCCTGTCTCTGCTCTCCTTAGAGCTGGGGTTATAGATGTTCATGGAGCACCTGGCTTGTTATATGTGGGTACTGGGATCAGCACTCTTGTGCTCATGATTGTGTGCAAGCTCTTTTAACTACCAAGCTATCTATCTCTCCAGCCCCTGCCCTCTCTCCCTGTTAGATCAGCCCCTCCCCACACATGAGTTTATTTAATCTTTATTACCTCCTCACAGGCCCCATCAGGGACTGGATTGTCTACGTAACTGGGGCAGGGGTACCCAATGCAGTCCATAGCAACAGGAATAATAGCTATCAAATGGTGGTTGGTAGATGTGTAACAATGCACCTACTAAAAATTAAAGTCCCAGGAGCTGGAGAGATGGTTAAGAAAACTTGTTGCTCTTGCAGAACACCTAAGTTTGGTTACCAACACCCTCATGGTGGCTCACAAACATCTGTAACTCCAGATATAGAGGATCTGACACCTTATTCTGACCTCCATGGGCACCAGGCACACATGTGATGCACCCACATACATACAGGCAAAGCACTCACACAAATAAAAAATAAAATAGTCTAAGAAAATAAAGTCCCAATTTATACAATTTTATAGTTTCTTTACTCAAAATACTTCATCCACTGCCAATTTTAAGCTACCAATGCCAACTAAAATGAATGGTGTTGGAAAGAGACACACAGTAACAACTATTGCCTGATGATTCCACTCAGATAAACAGACTGAGACAATCTCAAGAGGAAAGATGAATGTAAAATAGGAGTTAGAAAGTGATGAGGCTTTTAGTAGAGTGTAATTGGAAGTATACATAATTAAACTTTTAAACAGAAGCTCTTAGTAAGAACGTTTCTGTAGATTTAACAGCCTGCTTCTCAACTTCAGCATGTACTGAACCTCATAGTTCTAGTAACAGCCAAGTGCTTTGTTACTGTTGTTATTTTCTTTTATTGATATATTTATATATTTTAAATTATCCAAGCCGGCTCTTAGGATCTGCCTGTCTCTACTCTTCAAGGCTGAAGTAATAGGCACATGCAGCCATGTCTGTCTCTTTAAATAGGGGCTGGAGACTCAAGCTCAAGTCCTTATGCTGGCATAGCAATCTTTCTTCCCCACAGAAACAACCATTTCTCCATCTCCAGGCTGTAGGTGCCTTAATGAACATAACAAGCCGGGCATGGGAGACTCAGGCAGGACTCTGAGACCAACCTGGACTACTTAGTGAACTGCAAGCCAGCTTGGATAAATAGCAAGCACTAGCCTTGCAAGTGTGAAGACTTAAGTTCCATCTTCAGAACACAGGTAAAAAGCAGAGCAGGAAGCTGGGTGGTGGTGGAGCACGCCTTTAATGCCAGCACTTGGGAGGCAGAGGCAGGTCTCTGTGGAGTTTGAGATCAGCTTGATCTACAGAGCTAGTTCTAGGAGCTAGGGCTACACAAAGAAACCCTGTCTTGAAAAACAGAAAAAAAAAAAAAAGGCAGAGGACGGTGGGCTATTTGTAAACCCAGAGACAGCAAGGTGGGAGGCAGAGGCAGGTGGATCTCTGGAGCTCACTGGCCAGTGTGCTCTACTTGGTGAAGTTCCAGGCCAATGAGAGATACTGTCTCAAACAAAAGGTGGGAGGCATCTGAGAGACAACACCCAAGGTTGGCCTCTGACTTTAATTTTTTTTTTGTTTTGTTTTGCTTTGTGTTTCTCTGTGTAGCTTTGCACCTTTCCTGGATCTCGCTGTGTAGCCCAGGCTGGCCTCGAACTCACAGAGATCTGCCTGGCTCTGCCTCCTGAGTGCTGGGATTAAAGGAGTGCACCACCACCTCGGGGCTGACTTTAATTTTAAATGGATGCGTAGATTGTTACACATTCATCCTGTTGTTATGGACTGAATTGGGTACCCCTGCTCTAGTCGTGTAGAAGCTCCAGTCCCTAATGGGGCCTGTAAGGAGGAGTTCAAACGTAATTGGCCCCATAAGTTCATTGGGAGAGGCACTATTAGGAGGTGTGGCTTTGTTGGAGTGGGTGTGGCCTTGGAGGAAGTGTATTGGGGTGGGGGTGGGCTTTTGTAACATGAATTGCTAAATGGTCTTTTAATAAAAAAAAACTGGAAGCCTGGTAGTGGGGTGAAAGCTGAAAGATCAGAGAGATAAAGGAACAAGCCACCTCTTACCTGTAGGACTCCTCAGCCTGAAAAGCTCCAGCTGAAAGTGCTTCTAGCTGAAAGGGACGCTTCAGCCGAAAAGCCTTTAGTTCCTGTCTCCTCATGCCTTGTACACCTTTCTTGTTGGGATTAAGGGTATGTGATTCCCAGTACTGGGATTACAGGTGTGTGCCACCACTGCCTGGCCTCTCTGTTTAATCTAGTGGCTTGTTCTGTCCTCTGATCTCCAGACAAATTTTATTAGGGTACACAATATATCACCACAGGCTTTGAGGTCTCCTTTGCTTAAACGTTGCTCAATGTGACACACACTTCCTGTTGCCTACAGGTCAAGATGTAGGATTCTCAGCTCCAGCACCATGTCTGCCTGCACACCACCATGTCCCACCATGATGATAATGGGCTAAACCTCTGAAACTGTAAGCCATAAGGCACCCCATTAAATGTTTTCCTTTATAAGAGTTGCAGTGGTCATTGTGTGTGTGTGTGTGGGGGGGCAAAACAGCCTGACCACACAGCTACCATGACAGGCTTAGGGGTCCAGACATAGCTGCCATGACAGGCTTACTGTAGGCAACACCCAGATCCAGGAAAAGCCATAAGCTTATACTACCCAGGGATCCACCCAGGGATGGGCCAGCATCTAAGGGGAAGTACCTGACATCCCAAACATTCCAACCATTAGATAAGACTGCTAGATGTCCCAGAACCTAGTACACACCTATTTCCCCTTTTTTACCAAGACAACCCTAGACAAATGTCAGCCAGTCAGGGTCCTGGACCCTGGAAATCCCCTCACCCCAACCTCTGCTATGATAAAAACACTACCCTGCCCGGGCTTGGGCCTCTCTGCTCTCACTGCTGCATCAGACAGATAGAGAGACAAAGCTCAAGCTTGAAAGAAAGGCTCTTTGCTTGCACGTATGGGTTTCTGTCTCCATGGTGGTCTTTTGGGGGTCCCCATGATCTGGGCATAATAGTCATGATGTCTCTTTACAGTGATAGAAACCCAAAGACAAGAGGTAATAAAGATTAAATGAGAGCTGGAGAGATGGCTCAGAGGTTAAGAACCTGTTCTTCCAGAGGTCCTGAGTTCAATTCCCAGCACCCACATGATGGATTACCATCTGTAATGAGATCTGGTGCCCCCTTCTGGCCTGCAGGGATACATGCAGGCAGAGCACTATTTACATAATAACAATTTTAAAAAAAGATTAAATGAGCTCATATATGGGGAGGGGCAGATCTAATAGGACTGGTGTCTACATGGACATGCATACCTGTATAATGCATGCGCGCACACACACACACACACACACACACACACACACACACACACACACTAAAAATACAAATGAAAAAACATGCCTACTGTTTGTTGAGAATCTACTTTGTCTCATATTTTGTTCAAGCCATAAGCATTTACCTTTGTTAATCCTTACTGAAGGTTCATGAGTGTGTGAGCTTTCTATCACTATAAGGAATATTTGAGACAGCTTCAAAAGTGAAAGGGTTTCCTTTGGTCCACAGGTTTGGAGGTTTCAAACCATGATTGGTTGAGCCCTTTGCTTCTGCGGCCTGCAGTGAGGCAATACTTCACATAGAGTGAAACTATTGTCTTGTGACCAGAATTATAAGAGGAGACAGGAAGGGGCAGGGTCCCACTATCCCCTTTGGTGGCATGCCTCCCAGTGATTCAAATACTTTCTACCTGGCTAACTAGCACACTCCTATAAAATATAATTGTGCAGGTGAGGTTGTAGTTCAGTTGAAATCATTCTTGATGTTTTAGACAGAGGGAGATTTAAAACTAGGGATTAATTATGAAATGACAAAGCCAAAAAAGTAGCTGTCAGGGACCTGTGGCTAGATCTCCAAGTCATGCTGCAGTAGTGGTGTTTCAACTGTGCAACAAGAACATATAGAAAGTCATGGCCAAGGTCACAGCTGCCTAGATCCATGAAGCTGGATGAGAGCTCAGTGAGACAGGTCCTTGTAAAGTTTACATCAGCCGGAGCCTGCACATCATGTGCCACCACTGTCTGGGGAGTAGTACCTTCTTCCTTCTCCCTCCTAGAAGTCAAATCTCACTGGCATGACCATGTCTGTCTATCCAGCATTCTAAAAGGAAAGGTCACTAGGAGATGGAGCTTTCAGCTGGAAAGCCCTTGCAGCCCAGGGTATAGAGAAATAAGTGTCTTAGAAGCGGTTTATGAATAGAAATAGGTAACAAGAAGAGATAGTTTTTTTAAGATTTATTTGTGTGTATGTATGTTTGTCTGTGTGAGTGTATGCCATGTATGTGCAGGTGCCCAACGAGGCCAAAAAATGATGTCAGATCCCCTGGAACTGGAGTTACAGACGGTTGCTGGAACCAAACTCAAGTGCTCTGGAAGGGCAACAGAGTCTCAGCCACTGAGCCATCTCTCCAGGTACAACAGAAGAGAATTTTTGCAATAAAAGTGTTATTTGGATCTAGGCGTAGTGGTACATGTCCATAATCCCAGCACTTGGGAGGCTGAGGCAAGAGATCAAAAGACCAAAGCTTGCCTGCGCTACAGAGATAGTTCAAGGATAGGCTGAACAACTTAGTGGATCCCTGGCTTGAAAGATAAAGTAAATAGAGTGCCAGAGATAGAATGCAGTAGTAGAGTGCTTTTTTGTTTGATTTTTTTTTTTTTTTGAGGCAGAGTTTCTCTGTGTGGCTTTGGAGCCTGTCCTGGAACTTGCTCTGTGGACCAGCTTGGCCTCGAACTCACAGAGATCCATCTGCCTCTGCCTCCCAAGTGCTGGTATTAAAGGCGTGCTCTACCACTGCCAGGCTAGTGCTTTCTTACTAAGCATGAAGCTTTAGGTTTAACTATAGTATTACAAAAATAAATAGATTGACAGATAATACTACAAACAAGATGTTATTTGTAGTTTTGTTGTGAGGGTACATGTGTATTGTGGAATATTATTTTAAGATGTGTTACATTTGTTTATGCTGTGGAACATTTGTTTAAAATGATGCAAAGATGTGTTGCATTCTTTTATGTTGCATTTGTTTAACTCTGTGAAGCTGTGTTGCTGTGCCTGTCTAAAACACCTGATTGGTCAGTCTAATAAACAGCTGAATGGCAAATAGTGAGGAAGGAGAGAGAAATAGGCAGGGCTGCCAGGCAGAGAGAATAAATAGAAGGAGAAAAACATTAGAGGGAAGAAGAAAAGAGAGATCAAAGAGGAGGACATCAGTGGCCAGCCACCCAGCTACACAGCGAGCCATGGAGTAAGAATGAAAGTAAGATATACAGAAGTAAGAAAAGAAAAAGCCCAGAGGCAAAAGATAGACGGGATAATTTAAGTTAAGGAAATCTGACTAGAAATAAGCCAAGCTAAGGCCAGGCATTTATAAGTAATAATAAGCCTCCATGTGTATTTATTTAGGAGCTGGGTGACAGGCACCCCAAAAGAGTAATAAAAAAACAATGAACAACACGTGTGTACGTGTGTGTGTGTGTGTGTGTGTGTGTGTGTGTGTGTTATATGAGTTCATGTGGTGTGGGCAGTGTGAGTGAAAGCCAGAGGTCAATATGGAACGTCTTCCTCGACAGCCTTCCATCTTATTTTTGGCAGTGAACCTGCAGTGCATCAATTCAGCCATGCTGGCTGCTCAGCAAGCCCCAGGGATCCTCCTGTGTCTGCCTCCTCAGGGCTGGGATTACAGGCACACGCTGGGAATCTGAACTCAGGTCCACCCTCATGCTTGCATAGCAAGCCCTTTACTGACCGAGCTAGTAATCATCAATTTTGATGCAATATAGTTATAGGATTAGTAATTTTTTTTGCCCAAAGAGTACCTCTGAGTCAGGAAGTGAATCAAAACAGTGAAACCAAAAAAGCAAAAGCCCAGTCCACTCAGTGCTCTGGAAATTTCCCAATAGCATTCATCAAACTAAATATTTATGGAAATTGCTGATGTTGGATACAAAGAGCCTGTGCTGTTGTTGACTAGTAAAATTGCTATCCATCTCTATTTCTTTTTGTTTTCAGATTGGCCAATTTGTATTGATCGGTCTTGAAGTTTGCAATTGTTTGCTCTGCCTTTGATGTCTCTAGTAAGTGCTCCTCTTCGGTTACTATGCTTTTCAATTCCAAAATTAGAATTTCCACTTGATTCTTCTGTATAACCTGTCTTTGTTGAATTTCCTTATTTGTTGAATCATTGCTGTCATGCTCATCTTTTAGCTACTTAACTTTTCTAAAACTTAATCTTTGAACTTCTTTAGAATAGCTGCTTTGAAGGCTTTGTCTGATAAACCCAGTGTCTGGGACAACAGGACACAATTCTTTCTGGATTTCTTTTTTCTGAGTGTTTGTTAAATTCTTGGCCTTTGAAGTACAGTATTGTACCAACTCAGATGGTGTTTTGTTTGTGTGTTTGCTCCAAACTCTGTCTCCCTGACGATGTGTAGCCGTTTTGTTTTATTTTTATGTGTAAGCCTTGCTTCCCAGCTTTTGCCTCTATGACTTCATAGTTGAGCATTCAGCCAAAGGCTTGCCAATTTATACTCAGAGCCAAAATGGCTTCTACCCTTGGCCAAGAGCAGAGGCTGAGCAGAAGAATGGGTTCTGACCATGACCACATTCAAGTCTTCTCTGGCTTCTATACTAGGTAAGAAAGGAATCTCAACAAAATGACCACACAATCCAAAATATTTCATCAAGATAAAAGGTTTTATTTTGCAGAAGGGTGAATACCGGTGCCCGATCAAGCAGTCAAGCACTCCCCAGCAGGGGTACCACTGGGTTTTTAATCCTTGTGTGAATCATTGTGCCTCCCTCTGAGTGGTCAGGAGCTAGACTTCACATCCTTATATGATTGGCTAATTTAGTGCACCACAGCTGGTAAGTAGAATGAAATTTTCAGCACTGAGTGCAATCTTGCACATATATTTTAATTTCAGAAAGTACTGACCCTGGAGGAATTTGAATTTCTGCCAAGTGGCTTCTTTACAATTTAAAAAAAAAAAAAGAATTTTGCTTTATTTTACCTTTTGATAGAAAAGATAGTACAAACTAAGAAATAAAGGGGGGAGGAGTACATTTCTTTTACATATCCCACAATCGGAGAGGGAAAGGAAGTAGATGGGGAGAAAAGAAGAGTGGATAGGGAGTGGGGAGCAAGTTTTCAGGGAGTCCCTGATTCCAAGGCACTAACCCCTTGACAGGAACCCCACCCTCATAACCTCCCAAAGACTCCTCAAATATGCTCAAACGTGTAAGTTCCCAGGAGCTGGAGGAAAAAAACCTTTCTGTCATACTTGGACATGGGACCTCTATAAAGTGAAATTCCAACTGGGGCTCCAGTTATATGGGAAAGATATGAGGACGTAATGGCCGCTGGGTCAAGGAGACTAAGCTGAGAATGTACAGGAACGTGTGAATGGATTTCTGTAAAGTAACTTCAGCTGTCTCCTCTACACGAATATGCTCATGGGGTGGATACTACATCACATTAGAGACCTCCCTCCCTGTTGTGAGATGACAAACAGGTAAATTTACCCTTCAGTCCATATTAACTGACTACACTCCATGAGAACATACAGAATTACCTAATCTCTTATACATCATCATATGCCATTAATTTGAAACAATGAACAATATCTTCTGAACAAAGAGATGATCACTTTAAGTAATGATAATGTTAAACACTGCCATCTTATCACCAACAAATTCTCTTCAGACCATCATGTGGCTCTCTCACACACACAGAAGGTGACAGTTCATAGACCTTAGATTGGGGTAGATGGCAGGAGTCCTTGAGTGCCACCCAGTGGTGAGTACTGGGATTTTGGACAAGGCCCTTGTCAGTTGCTATGTACCTATCTATTGTTAGAGACAAAATTACTGGCTTGCAAGTGGACGTTAACTGGAACTCCACTAAGCCTGAGGAACCTAAAATAATCTTGAAGTCTGAAATTCCCACAATGCATGAGTGATGTCAGAGACACACTCCAGGGAAGACAGTGCCAAGAAGAGTTCCACGAGATGGAACATCATATGGGGATGCACACCTACAGGATGACTGGAGAACCATCTGGGGGTCTTCCAGGTCTATGGCCACAATGATGATGCCCCATGAACAGTCCCCACTGAGCTGAAGGGCTGCTTAATTTACAAATAGCTATTTTAAAGTGACTGGCTAATATCCGACCCCAAGGCCACCATAACATGACCTACTAATGAGGAAACTCAGAGCCAAGGCAGTAAGAACAAATCCACCCAGTGAGATGACCAGCGAGCTGTTTTCCTTACAGTTGCAGAAGGGTAGCACAATGCTAAGAGCCCTCACGTTAGGATTTCACTGACATACGAGCAGTGACCAGTGGCTTGGCCATGTGACAGACAGCAGTGGTGAAGCGGGTTATTGAAAGGATACCCAAGTTGCGTGTAGCCCTGTGGAACTCAATATGGGCACCTGAAGAACCCTTCTAAAATCATTGATCAAGTATGTCTAGCAGGTGTGTGTCCTAGGGGACTCAAGTGAGGTGCCCTCCGGGGTTTGCCAAGTGGGAGCACTTGGAGAACTACAGCTGAGCGGAGGTGGGCTGCTTGTGAGTGAGTCTCTTGCACCTTCTGGGGTACAAAATGCCCTTAATAACTCTCTTGTCAAGGCAGGTATGACAGTGCATGCTTGTAATCCCAGTGCTGGTGAGGCAGACAGGAGAATCCCTGGGGCTTATTGGCTAGCCAGTCTAACTGAACAGGTCAACTCTGGGTTCAACAAGAAACCTTGTTTCAAAAAATAAGGTGGGTCTGGGGATAGAGGTTAGAGATAGAACATTTGCCAAGCATGCTCAAGGACTTAGGTTCAACCCCTAGTACTGCCAACATGACAATCATATGGGAAATAGTTGAGGAGACATTCAACATTAATCTCACATAAGTGCATACACGTACACACATGTGTGTGCACACACACAAGAACTCTCTTTTCTGATAGCAGAGACAGAAACCACAGAGAGATACAGGACAGATTCCCAAGGGAAACTCCCTACCACAGCTGAAAATGGAATACATGAAGGCCATGCTAGTCACCCCTTGTTGGAGCTATAACCTGGTTCTGGCAGGAACAGACACATTGCACTGGACTTTTCATAGTGAACCATAGTTGAAAATGTTAAAAGTATGATAAAAAGTACCCAACAGAAGATAACTGTGTCACTTTATACTGTGAAGTTACATTTTTACAGACCAAGAGGCACACTTCACAGACCACATGAAGCAAAGATATCGTATCAAATGGGTATGTCCTGGTGCACATAATCCTCAGAGTGGTAATTCATTAGAGAATTGAAATGAGAATGGAAAAATAAGTTCTCTCTCTTTTTTAAAAAACATATTTATATATATGAGTGACCTGTCTTCACACACACCAGAAGAGGGAATCAGATCCCATTATATATGGTTGTGAGCCACTGTAGCTAGAGTTTTCCTGCCACAGTCTGGATAAATCTCTTTCACCTGCCAGTCCCACAGCAGCTCAGACCCAACCAAGGAAACACAGAGACTTCTATTGCTTATAAACTGTATGGCTGTGGCAGGCTTCTTGCTAACTGTCCTTATATCTTAAGTTATCCATTTCCATACCTTGCCAAATCTATACCTTGCCACATGGCTCGTGGCTTACCGGCATCTTTACATGCTGCTTGTCCTGGCGGTTGCTGGCTGGCAGGCAGTCTCCTTCTGCCTTCCTGCTCTTTTAATTCTCTCTGTTAGTCCCGCCTACTTCCTGCCTAGCCACTGACCAATCAGTGTTTTATTAGCAACACATTTGCCATACAGAACATCCCACAGCAAGCCACCCTGTGATTGCTGGGAATTGAACTCAGGACCTCTGGAAGAGCAGTCAGTGCTCTTAACCACTGAACCATTTCTCTAGCCCCAATTTGTTCTCTTTTTATTTTTCTTAAATATTTATTTATTTTGTATGCATGTCAAGGGGGAAGACACACAAGCAGCGTCACATATGTGGAGGTCAGAGAACAACTTGTAGGAGTCAGTTCTCTGCTTCCACCATGTGAATCCTCGGGATCAAACTCAGGCTGTCAGGTTTGGTGGCATGTATTTTTACCCTTTGAGCCATCTCACTGACTTATGAGATCGGTGAGTTGTATCCACTTTCTCCTGTTAGGAGCTGTGGTAGTTTGAATGTAATTGGCCCCCATAAGCTCATGGGGAGTGGCACTATTAGGAGGTGTGGTTTGTTGAAATAGGTGTGACCTCATTGGAGGAAGTGTGTTATTGTAGATGTGGGCTTTGAGGTCTTATATGCTCAAGATATGCCCAGTGTCTCAGATCACTCCCTGTTGCCTATAGGTCAAGATGTAGGATTTTTATTTATTTATTTATTTATTTTGGTTTTTCGAGACAGGGTTTCTCTGTGTAGCTTTGCACCTTTCCTGGAACTCACTTGGTAGCCCAGGCTGGCCTCGAACTCACAGAGATCCGCCTGGCTCTGCCTCCCAAGTGCTGGGATTAAAGACGTGCGCCACCACCGCCCGGCCAAGATGTAGGACTTTTAGCTCCTTATCAGCACCATGTCTGCCTGAAAGCCATCACATTGCACCATGGTGATAATGGACTAAATCTCTGAAAATGTAAGCTCTTAAAAAATTAAGTATTTTTCCTTTATAAGAGTTGCCATGGGGCCAGGCTGTGGTGGCGCACGCCTTTAGTCCTAGCACTTGGGAGGCAGAGGCGGGAGGATATCTGTGAGTTCTAGTCCAGCCTGGTCTACAAAGTGAGTTTCAGGACAGCCAGGGCTGTTAGAGAAACCCTGTCTTGAAAAAACAAAATAAATAAATGAATAAAAATAAGAAAGAATTGCTATGGTCATGGTGTCTCTTCACAGCAATAGAACCCAACTAAGACAGGGGCTAAGCATTGGCCAATTTGTTGAATCTATTCAAAGGACCAACTGCTGGTTTTACTGATTTTTCTCACTGAGTCTGCTGCTATCTTTCATTGTTTCCTTCTGTTTGTTTTAGGGCTATTTTGTTCCTTAGTTTCTCAAGATAGACGCTTAGACGGCCATCCATACATTTCTTCTCTTTAACAAACACCTCTCACAAACATCCAGTGCGAACATGGTTTTACCCACCTCCAGCAAAATTTGAGATGTATCTTTTATTTCAGCCTAAAGTATTTTCTAATCCAGCATGGTGGTTTGCAACACGAATTGCTAAATGGTCTTATTAATAAAAAAACCGGAGCCAGACATTGGGGTAAAAACCTGAGAGATCCGAAGAATAGGAAAGGCCACAGACAACCTCACCTCACCAACACCTCAGTCTCCAAAGAGACCTACTTCCTGTATAACCACGCCTATATGCCTTTCTGTTCTGCCATCTCATTTCCTCTCTCCACCCAGCTACATCACTGTCTGTCTGTACAGACCTCCAGACCTCTATGGTTAGTCTGGGATTAAAGGTGTGTATCACCTGTCCCTGGCTCTGTTCCCAGTGTGGCCTTGAACTCACAGAGATCCAGACAGATCCCTGCCTCCCGAATGATGAGATTAAAGGCATGTGCTATCATTGCCTGACTTCTATGTTAATATAGTGACTGGCTTTTTCATCTGATCCTCAGATAAACTTTATTTGGGTGCACAATATTGGGGGACACAATACATCACCACAGTGGTTCACCCCTAAGAGCTCAGCATAAGGAGGTGGAGGCAGGAGGATCAGAAATTCAAGGTCATCCTCAGCTACATACTAAATTTGAGGCCATTACACAGACCCATTCTCAAGCCCCAACCCCCACCATTACTTTTACTTCTCTTGAGATTTCTTCTTTGCCCCAATAATAGTTAGAAATGTGTTGTTGGAGAATAGGAGCCAGCCCGGCTATGGGGAAAGTGCCTGAATTGCAGTGCCCAGCCCAGGGCAGGTATAGCCCATGTGATATCTAAGTATAGCTGGCATTGACATCTACTATTTCCTGATGGAGGAAGCACTAAGTATCAGGTATTGCTGATCCATTTGGATGCTGGCGATGGTGTCTGGTCTAGCCTGATACCTTTTTGGTCTTTGGATGTCATGCTGAATTGTGTGCGTCCCAATCTCCTTCTCTGGGCTTTCCATGGGCCTGGAATTCACAGAGATCAGACTTGAGGCACTTGGAGTGGCCTGGAGGGAGGAGGAGGAGCAGAAACTTGGGCTGAGGAAATATCAGGATATTGGTTTGGGGCCCGGGCAATGTACCCAAGATATTGGACAGGATGTTGTCAGCCAACATGAACACTGTGCCAGGCTATAAACAATCATGCGGTCACGGGACCACATTTAGACCCAAGCCAGGAGACTGAGCATTTATGATATAGATAAAGAAATTGAGCCGGGTGGTGGTGGCACACGCCTTTAATCCCAGCACTCGGGAGACAGAGGCAGGCAGATCTCTGTGAGTTCGAGGCCAGCCTGGGCTACAGAGCGAGATCTAGGAAAGGCGCAAAGCTACACAGAGAAACCCTGTCTCAAAAAACCAAAAAAAAAAAAAAGAAAGAAAAGAAAAGAAAAGAAATTGAAGCAGGAGTAATGAGTCTCTTTTGACATACAGAATGAACACTGGCCTCTAGGCAGCAGTTAGCTTCCTGAGCACAGTTCAGTTCCAGCAAATAGAATGAAAAATATCAGCTAGATATTCAGGACCCAACCAAGTGGTATGGAAGGTCTGGGACATCAGCCTCAGAACTCACTGACAGCTGATCACAATCTACCATGATCCAGAAGCTTCCCACTTCCTGTCTCATAGCCCACTGTTACCCACTCTGGTTCCAGAATCATATTAAGGAAGCATCTCACCATTTCTTCCCTACCATGAGCTCATGACAGACAACTGAAAACTGATCCTTTCACAGGCCACAGCAGAGTCCCTCATGTAGCCATCAAGATAGTTAGAACCCATCAAACTTATCTTTCACATGAGCTCCACCTGAAATCTGGCTGCAGCAACCTTTATACCTTCTGTTTCAACACCTAGAATGCCCACCCCAGCCTCCTCCTAGAGATTTCCCACTTATTCTTCAAGATCCATGAGCTCCTATTAAGGAAGTGTTGACGGCCCTATCCAATTCTGTGCTCCTGGTGCTTACACAGTCTCACCCACTTCTGCTGCGTCTGTCTTATCATTGTATTAGCTCTTGGAATTCATAGCTTCCTGCTCTGTTAAACCGAGATATTGAAACAGGACCTTCCACCTCTCCATTCTATAATCAGGGCAGCTTCATGGCTCCATGACTGTGCAGTTTCAGGGCCTGACGCTCAAGAGGGTCCTGCACTTGGTACAATGCTAAGCTGTCACTATTTTATGATGCTAAACATTGAGCACGTGTTTGTGGGTAAAACCCAACAGAATAATGGTCATTCACCAGGAGTGCACAGAGGTCCTATTACAGCTGCCCTCCTGCCCTTCTCAGTGGTCCCTTCCTTTTCTCCCTGGTGTCTCAGATCCTGCCCCCACCCCCTTGCCTCTCACCCTGACAATATCTGCCACCCTCTGTCTAGTTCTGTGAACAGGTTCTTTTAGGCCAAAGGAGGCTCATGTGGGTGCTGAAGAGTCAGAATCAAGACTACAGACCCTGGGATATCTAGGAGTGAGGGTGAACATTGCTGCAGTCATTCAAACTCCGAGTCTTTGGGGTCACCTATGTACCACAGAATGGGGTGATGACTGTGGGAAGGGAAGAGGCTAGCTCAACTGCTTCAGAGTCTGCAGAGCAATCCAAGGGATCCCAGCAGCTGTGGGGCATGAGTCACCGGTGGATGAGAACCCTTGAGGGTCTGCATCTTCTATGAGTGTCCAAGTTCCCTGCGTCTAAGAGCTGGGGACCTCTCCTTCTCCTTCCAGCCTACTGATCAGCTGGCATTTGCTTCTCTGTCCAGCCTGCAGCTCCTCCACCCTGAAGCAGCTACAAAGTACAGCCTCTTTGACTGGTGATCCTGCCTGCAAGTCAGATGCATTTATATTTGCATTTGAGATGTGTGTGTGTGTGTGTGTGTGTGTGTGTGTGTGTGTGTGTGTCCATGTGAGTATGTGGTACTGGGGATTGAACTTCAGGTTTTATGCATATGAGGCAAGTGTTCTAGTGGAAGGAGATGACTCCTACAAGTTACCCTCTGACCTCCATGTGTATGCCATGGTGCGCGCACACACACACACACACACACACACACACACACACACACACACACCAGATGTTTAAAAAAAAAACAAAAGAAAATCTGGCATTGTAGAATGTAAATAAGACCATAAAAGTCATGCTGATGATTAAAACTTATTTTCAATTTTTTTTATTTTAAACTGTGTATATATATGTATGTATCTGTGTGTGGGTTTGTGCATGTGAGTGCAATGACCAAGGAGTCTAGAATATGACCTTGAATCCCCTGGAGTTGCAGAATGCTGGGAACCAAATTTGGGTCCTCTATAAGGGTAGCAGGTTCTCCTAACTGATGAGGGCCATCTCTACGGTCCCATCTTTAAAATTTAAAATTTTCTGGGTGGTGGTTATGGCGGCGGTGGCGGTGGCGGTGGCGGCGCACACCTTTAATCTCAACACTTGGGAGGCAGAGGCAGGTAGATCTCTGCATTCAAGGCCAGCCTGGTCTACAGAGTGAGTTCCAGGATAGTCGAGGTTACACAGAGAAATCCTGTCTCAAAAAAGAAAAAAAAAAAAACTTTAATTTTTCTGAGTGATGTTAAGTTGCAGATGTGAGACACCATGAAGAGTCAAGAGACCTTGGGAAAAAGGAAAGGAGTTTGCACACACAGCCTGGCCAGTGTTCACAAGTCATAGGGCCCATCGAGTTACAAAAGTTGCCCTCAGCACCTGGAAGAGAAGATCTCTGAAGGTTGTTTGTCCAGCTAAGTTGAACCTGGAGAGCAGGTTTTATTCCAGTGATATGTGAGGACATCTGGACCCCTGGCTTAGGAACAGGATGCCTTCCTGACCCAGCTAGTATGTTCAGGGTGCAAATGCCCTGGTTCAGGGTACCTGTTGCACAGGAAAAGGAGAGGTGAATGGGGGACACCTTTTGGGGAGTTTGAACAAGAAGGCTGTGAGATTCTAGGAGAATGGTGTCATCTCCAAGACAACCCTTGCAAAAACCAGATATCCATGCCCATGAGCCAAGCTCCAAAGTGTTTGCCACACAATGCTCCACCAAGAGCCAGGGAGAGAGCTTTTTATTTATTCATTTGTTTATTTATTTTTCTTTTAAAAAAAAAGATTTATTTATTATGTATACAGTTTTCTGTCTGCATGTATGCCTGCAGGCCAGAAGATGGCGCCAGATCTCATTACAGATGGTTGTGAGCCATCATGTGGTTGTTGGGAATTGAACTTGGGACCTCTGGAAGGACAATCAGTGTTCTTAACCGCTGAGCCATCTCTCCAGCCCCCTATTTATTTATTTTTCACCAAGGGAAACGTAAAGTAGTAAACAAACAAACAAAACCCACTGACTAGTTCTTATTATGGGTAGAAGTCTTCAGGGGGAGAAACATTCCATAATGGAAAACGTGGGGCCTGTGTTAGAAGCATTTGTTCCCATAAATGACTGTCCTGCTGAGTTTTGCCTTTTCCTCTCAGTGCTGAGTCATTTTTATTGCAGGCTTTGAGAACAACGCCATTTTTGAAATCTACAGTTCCCTACAATCTATTCTCCAGCCCCCATCCTCTCCCTCCTTCCTCAGAGAAAACCATGTCTTGAATTTGCCTTTTCTGCAGCTCATGTTTTCTCAATCTTTCAGCCAATTTATTTATGTGTTGGTTTCTAAGTTGGCAGGCATGCTTTCTATACCATAGGAAATTTGTACTACAGATGTGTGCTACCACATCTAGCTTTTTATGTGGGTTCTGGGGATCTGAACTCAGTTCGTTGGGCTCGTGCATTGAGTACTTTTACTCATTAGACCATCTGCCTGGATTTCTTGCTCGTTTACTTCTGAGACAGGCTGGCCTCCAACTCAGGCAGCTGAGAGTGGCCTTAAACTCCCAGTTCCCCTGCTTCCACCTCCCAGGATCTGGGGTTACCACCGTGACTGATTTGTTTGGTGGCTGGGATGGAACCTGGGGCTTTGCGTATGCTAGACAAGTACTCTACCAACTGAGCTATAACTCCTGCCCAGAATCACTTTTCTTTGTAGCATTTGCCTATGCCTGTAACATTTTACAGGATGAATAGGAACTTTGTGTTGCCTAGCATATTCATCCTCTCCCTTGGTAGCTCTGATTCATAGGAGAAAGAGTGGTAGAATCACCTCCTCCCCAACTCCCAAGCTAGTCTGCTGAGCTGGGAGCAACCCTCAGCACCGGGGTACTACCATGAGATACATAATGTATCAGGCCTGCCAGGGCCCACAGGCCAGAAATGGCATCTCAGGTATCTTAGCACGTGACAACACAAGATGGAATGAGCAATATCCTGATGGAGGCTTTTCTCCATCCCACTCCGTCCTGCAGCTGTTTCCAAATAATCACTCAGAGGCTTATTAATTATAAATGTTTGGCCAATGGCTCAGGCTTATTATTAGTTAGTGCTTACATTTAAATTAACTCATATTTCTTATCTATGCTTTGCCATGTGGTTTGTGGCTTGTTACCTCATTTTCTACACATCTTGCTTCCTCAGTGGCTGGCTGGCGTCCCCCCTGATTCTGCCCTTCTTCATCTCAGATTGATTGTACTGCCTAACCTTATTCTGCCTGGCTATTGGCAGAATTTTTTTGAATTGGCAGAATTGGCAGCTTTATTTATCAACCAGTGAGAGCAGCACATATTCACAGTGTACAGAAAGACCACCCCACAGCATTTCCTCCTTTCTGTCTAAACAAAAAGGAAGGTTTTAACTTTAACATAGTAAAATTACATATAATAAAACAATTATCAAGCAAGAATTACAGTTACACCAGGCGGTGGTGGCGCACACCTTTAACCCCAGTGCTCCGGAGGCAGAGGCCAGGGATCTCTGAGTTCGAGGCCAGCCTGATCTACAGAGCAAGTTCCAGGACAGGTTCCAAAGCTACACAGAGAAACCTTGTCTCAAAAAAAAACAACCCCCAAAACAAACAAACAAACAAACAAAATAATTACAGTTACAATATCTAGTCTATTTGTATTTGGCAAAGTTAAAGAAAATTATCTATCCTATCTTTATGAGTCTAAAGTTTTATATCTAATTTACCTTTTATTATAACGAAGGAAAACTTTAACTATCCAGTCTTCAACTCCAGGGTGCCAGGTATTGTGGCAGGCCACAGAAGTTTTGGATCAGGAAGATTTATAAAAGGATGAAATCAAGGGCTGGAGAGATGGCTCAGTGGTTAAGAGCACTGACTGCTCTGCCAGAGGACCCAGGTTCAATTCCCAGCACCCACATGGCAGCTCACAACTGTCTGTAACCCCAGTTCCAGGGGATCTGGTACCTTCACACAGATATACATGCACACAAAACACCAAAGCATGCCAGGCGGTGGTGGCACACATCTGTAATCCCAGCACTCAGGAGGCAGAGGCAGGTGGATCTCTGTGAGTTCGAGGCCAGCCCGGTCTACAGAGCTAGTCCAGGACAGGCTCCAGAGCTACAGAGAGAAACCCTGTCTTGAAAAACCAAAAACCAAAACCAAAACCAAAACCAAACCAAAACAAAACAAAAAACAAAACAAAACACCAAAGCACATGAAATAAATAAAATTAAAAAAAAAAAGGATGAAATCAATACAATACACTCACAAATACAGAACAAAGTGCTACCGCTGCTTCTTCTCCACTAGGGAAAGATAGGGAAACTCCCCACAAGGTCACCTAGCCGTGGCATCAGGAACCCTCCACCTAAAAAAGGGCATACACGACCTTCTTCCTCTGTTTTTTTTTTTTTAAGATTTATTTATTTATTTTATGTATATGAGTGCTCTATGAGCATGTACACATTTATGTCAGAAGAGGGCATCAGATCCCACTATGGGTGGCTGTGAATCACCTTGTGGTTGCTGGGAATTGAACTCAAGACCTCTGGAAGAGCAGCCAGTACTCTTAACCGCTGAGCCATCTCTCCAATCCACCTCCTCTGACCATGCCCATCGGGCCAACCTGCTCCATTCCATTGGTCATTAGACCGAAGGCAGAATTCCCACAACAATATCCTGAAAAGGAAAACCCACCTCCAAACAGAATTCGGGAAGGTGTGACAGTGCACAGCTGGAGTCTTATTACTTAGGAGACTGAGGCAGAAGGATCCTGAGCTACATTAAAAAAAAAAAAAATTCTATCCAGAATTTGTGTTCTGTATGAGATCAAAAGACAGAAATAAAATATCATATATATTAAATAAAAATTTAAGAATTGCTTACTAAATATTTACAGGATAAGTGATGGATTAATCACTGTGAACACTTTGAGTGCACTAAGCCTCACATCTTTAATCTTAGCACTCTCGTGTGGGATGGAAGGCTGGGTGGTAAAGTGGCCTAGGAACTCAAGGGCCAGCTATCCTGCAGTTCACAGCCCAGCCCTAGAAACAAGACACACACACACACACACACACACACACACACACACACACACACGGGGGGAGGGAGGAAGGGAGGGGGGAAGGGGGGAGGAGAATGTCATGAGCCTCTGTAGCAAAGGAGAAATGTCCCACAGGCACAGCCAGCTGCCAGGGTCTCTTCAAACCCAGCCGATGAAGCTCGGAGTTAAAACACGGTCCACAATCTTCTGTGTGCCATTGGGAAACCCACAATCCTCAAACCTCAAATTTAGATTTTGAACTACGAAGTCCACTATAGGCTCAGATCCTCTGGGGGTGAGTTCTGTGTGACATGTGGTTGGCACCACTGAGGGCTTCTTTAGGGGAGCAGAGTTTGGAGTGAATCCTGGAAATGAGACCGTGCTGCCCCCTCCCAGTGTTTTAGAAATTACAAAGCAGGGTTTTTTTTTTCTTATTTTTGATACAGGGTCCCATGAAGGCCAGGCTAGCCTTCAACTCACTATATAGCCAAGAATGATCTTGAACTTCTTATATTTTTGGTTGTGAGCCTAGCCTTTAACGGCTGAGCCATCTCTCCAGCCCGATCTTGAACTTCTGATCCTGATGTCTCCACCAAACATTAGGATTATAGGAACATGCCACCATTCCTGGTTTCTGTAGTGCTGGAGTTCAAACCCAAGACTTTCTGTATGCTAGGCAAGTGCTCTACCAACTGAGCTACATCCTAGTACCTTTTTTGTTGTTGTTGTTGTTTCTTTTTCTTCCCAAGAGATGGGTTAGTTTGGGGCAAAATGATCTGAATTTGGACAATCAAATGAAAGCATTTATGAAGACAGCCTGTAACATAATGAACACCCCAGAAACAAAGGAACTCCCCCCTTTTGTTTACTGTCTGTCATCACAGCAGGAGGAAGAGGAGGGAGCACTTCCCATGGTCCCCCACATGCTCTGCCTGCCCCACATCTCCAGAAATCATTTTTCTCCAAGTGCTAACCACAGCTCTGCCTATTTTGAGTGACTCCCTGTGTTGCTGCGTCATCCTCTGGTTATTCCGGTGACCACGACATACAGTGCCTCAGTTCTTCACATCAAGGGTTCCTCAGGAGACAAAGACACTCATCCCAGACCTCAAGCCAATGCTGTTATTTTCAGGGATTTTCCCGACATAGTGGAGGTCAGATGGGGACATTTACAGCTTCGAAGCCAGAGCCTCCTCCAAGCGGGAAGGGTTGAGAGGTAAGCAGTTTTTGGGGGCCAAGCACCTCCCCTGATCGTAGTCTCTCCTGCCTAGCACTGCATGCAGGGGCACACACAAGGAGATCCTACCACCTTGTGGGCCGCTGCAGCTGTGGGATTGGGGTACAGGTCGTTAGATCACAGTTATTCCTTCCCTAACATGACACTCAGGAACAAATAAAAAACGTGGTCATAAAGACCAGGGATTCGGGGTCTGGATGTGGGGGTGTAGTCCAGTGTTTGCCTAGGATGCAGGGAGCGCTGGGTTGGATCCCCAGCCCCACATAAACTAGATATGGTGACACACACCTATAATCCCAGTACTTGGGAAGGGGAGGTAGAAGCATCAGAGTTTAAGGCCAGCCAGAGAGGCGTGTCTCAAACAAACAACAAACAAAAACAATGAGCTACATGAACCTCTGAACAAACAAATAGAACTTGAGATCTGGAGGGGTGTAGGCCTTCATGCTCTGGGTGGTGTGAGGTATTTTAGGACGGCAAAAAGTTCTCCATCCATCTCTAAAATGGCCATGTGGTCACGTAAAATGAGTCACTATCTGTGGTCGTCATCTTGGTTGGCAGCTGAGGCTTCGTGGGCCCGTGGTTCAGGACTGGAGTATAGAACCCAGCACACTGGGGAGAGAGAAGTGCCTCATTCCTGGTTTCCACCCCTTTCCAACTCCTGTCAGGGTCTGAATATGGGGAAGGTGGAGAAGGCTGAGGAAAGAACAGGCCAGGAAGCAGAAGGACGGGGTGGAAAGGGGTCTCAGTGGTGGAGAATCGGAATTAACAGAACAACATCTACAGTTGGATGCAGAGTGGGAAAACTGTCTACATGTGGGCTAGATTCCTGTTAAAGAAAAAAAAAAAAGTACATGCAAATACTGACCGCACCCGCAGAAATTACCTAGGCGATGCCTGTGAGCTGGGCCCTGCGTCAGAGACCCTGGCTTTGGTATCCACAGACTCCTCCAACATTGAGGAATGAGAACTCACTCAGAGATCTTGACAGAGAGTTGGTGCAAGACCCAGCCCTCCATGTGGGGACTGAGCTCAGGCCCCTACTGATGCTGCTCACAGGGACAACCATGTCCTTTAGAATGGATTCTCTTTGTTGCACTTCGTTTTAATTTCACAAGAAGCAGCTGAGATCCCCAAGTTTCTGACTTCCTCTCTGTCCTACCGCTGACATGTGGAGGGCCCTTCAGGAATATCTGTGGGACTTAGCCTTGTTCTAATGAATCCCACATGTGTAATGAGACGGTGGGTATATAGACAAATGGACAAAACCTGAGAAGCTCTGGCTTGGAGGCAGATGGCTGGACAGGACTGGCCACCCAGAGCCACTGACTCACGCTTCTGGTCAGCTGGTGGGCACGCGGGACTGTGGGATTCTTTAGTGCTTACTCCACCTCCCCGTTTACAACAAGTAAACACCATGGTAGAGACTGTCTGGGCTTCTTAGAGCCCTTATTCACAAAACATAACATAACACCATATGCACACCACATACCTACAATACAGATACATACCACACACGTCATATACCTAGACATACATGATAGATACCACATATGTGCCTACACACCACACATTGTGTACATCACACATTCTTTATACTACACATATGTATATACACTCTGGCACAGCATCCATACAAAGATCTCCTTAAGAAAATGCATGTTTTGGCAGAGCAGTGATGGTGCACACCTTTTAGCCCAGCATTTGGGAGGCAGAGGCAAGTGGATCTCTGTGAGTTCAAGGCCAACTTGGTCTACAGAGAGAGTTCCAGGACAGCCAGGGCTACACAGAGAAACCCTATCTCAACAAAACAAAACAAAACAAAACAAAACAAAACAAAACAAAAAACAAAAACCAAAATCAAACAAAAACCAAAAAGCATAGAAAAGAAACTACACATTTATTTTCACTATAGCCTCCTTTACACAGAGTCAAGTGTCCCCACCCCACGAAAAGGAGTTCTCTGTGATATTAAGAGTATTTAAAGATCTCTGCAGCTTCAGAACCCTGAGTCTGTCAGAAGTGGTAGGTGGGTGATGGTGTTAAGAATAATAAGTAGCCTTTTTTTTTTTCTGTGCCCTCCTGGAGCCCAAAACCACATGGATTCCTGCTTACCCAGGCCACTGCCCCACTCACTACCAGCTCGGCACCACCAGCCTAGCTCCTCAGCAGTGTTGCTATGGGGACCAGTCTGTGGCATCCCGGGCTGAGCCCCGCCCGCCTGCCTCCCTAGCTCTCCACATGCTGGCTTTGTCAGGGCTCAGTCTCTGCAGCTGTGGCCAGCAGAAGACAAGGGCGCTGCCAGGGAGGCAGGACCACCCACCAGACCCCAGGCGGGGCCGACCGGGCCCTGGAAGCACAGCTCAGCTCTTGACATCTGCTTGTTGCCCTCTGGGACCCAGTGGAGCTCCTGCGGAAGCTGTCCCTCTGAAAGTGTGCCAGCCTCCAAGGTTGCCTGCTCAGGGCGACAGAAGGCACAAACTCCTCTTGTTTGTTTTAAAATGATTTCCATTCCCAAAGGAAGTTGGTAAGTACCCTGGATTTCAAGTGGCTTTGGGACCTGGTTTGGGGTCTGTGTGGCTAATTTCCAAGGGGTGGAGCTGGTAGGACTCTTTCTGAGGAGGAGGGTGTGTAATTTGAAGCCTCCTGAGTGAGGCTGTTGGGAGGCCACCAGGGCTGTCTGCTGTGATTCTGGGGTCCTCAGCTCCACACAGAATTAATTATCTAGGTGTTTATTGAACAATATGTAGTAGGTTTTGATGAGATTTCTCCACCCTTGGTCCACTCTTTGATTTTGTTTTCAAATGGACAGGAAGGTAAAATAGTGTACTTAAATAATGTATCATTGCCGGTAAGGTCCCCATTGACAGTGGGACCCCATGTCAGGGCACAAGCATCTTTTTACCTCCTTCTCTTTTTGTTAGTGTTACTAGTGCTGCTCTCCCTGAGAGTCACCTCTAAAGAGAGTGAAAATAAACCGGGGGGAAAAAGGGGTCTTTGGCTTTTCTGTGGGGAACTGGAGGATCATGGAAAGAAACTTGCTCTTTACATGATCAAGGGGAAAACTTTGTCAAAGGCCACTCGGTGTGGCCTGTCTGCACTTTCTGCTGCAGACCTCTGGACACTCCAGGTTGTCTCAGGCACACTCACCCTTCCCTCCTTCCTTTTTTTTCCTTCCTCCCCATCCCTCCCCTCCTTCCTCCACTCCTCCCTCTGTTCCTTGTTTTTAATGAGACAAGACAGTCACATGTAGCCCAGGCTAGCCTCATACTCACATGTAGTGGAGTTGGAACTCCAAATCCTCTACCTTTCAAGGGCTGAGATTATGGACATACACTACAGTATCCAGTTCAGCTGTATGACGCTTAGGCTCTATACCAGTGGTTCTCAACCTGTGGGTCGTGACCCCTTTAAAAGGGTTGAAAGACCCTTTTACCGGGGTTGCCCAAGACCATCTGCATATCAGCTTTTTCCATTATGATTCATAACAGTTCATTCATTGTCGTTGTGAAGCAGCAACAAAAATAATTTTATGGTGGTGGCGGCGGTGGCGGCGGCGGCGGCGGCGGGGGGGGGGGGGGGGGGGGGGTTGGGGGTGGGAGGGGTGGGTCACCACAGCATGAGGAACTGTATTGAGGGGTAACAGCATTAGGAATGTTGAGAACCACTGCTCCATATTAATCTGTAAATTAAGACAGCTAGAGAGTTCTCATTTTCCAGAACAACTGAGAACATAGGCATTGTTGGCTGAAATTCACTTGAGGTTAAAAGAATGTGTGTTTAGTTGTGTGGGAGTGTGGGGTGGGGAAGGGTAAACTAAGGGTTTGAACAGGTTGTTATGGGCTGTATCCTGTACACAGAAGTCAAGGATCTGTGCAGGGGTGACCCAAGCAGTTCTTGGCCACAATCTATGGCTTTTCCTTCCCTGACCTTGTTCTGGTGCAGGGGGTGGTCCACTGAAGGACATCTGGCTTTGAGTCCTGAAAACCAGGGTTATCTAGGGCGGGCAGCTGGTTCCCAATCCCTCTGCCCCAGGGTTGGGCTAGGTCCCAGGGCGTCTCCTCATCCTTGAGCCCAGGGACTCAGAGCTCAGGCTCAGGAAAGAGTTTCCTTATCTGCAAAGTGAGGGCTTGTCTCAGGCTCTTGGTGAGAGTTAGTCTGTTGTTGGCTGGCACTGTTTTAGAAGACTGGGTTACACACATGTGGCCTTGGGGTCAGAGCATTGACTGTAATAGGATCCTGTGTCACTTATTGGCAGCTTTCTGTGTCGTAGAAGAGCCAAGGGTATATTTGTGCCATGAGTGACTGGCAGCTGGGTCTGATACAAGCTCCCCACCTCCAGGCTTGGGGGAGGCCACACATATCTGTGTCCGTTTACTAAGCTAATGGATGCCATTTCACCCCTGCAGCCACAGATCGGTGCCGCTGGGGCATACACTGTCTCTCAGGGAGGGAAGCTGCATAGGGACCATCAGACACAGAATGAGTGGGGTAGAGACTCAGCTCAGCATTCCAGGGGCATCTGAGGCCCCATATGTGTCTTCGTGGCCAATGGTCCCATGAGAGGTAAGAAGCTTGCTTGCAGAGATGTGTTCAGGAAGAGAGAAGAGACTGATGGCTGCCCTGTCCAGACCTGCACCTGTCCCTGGGTGCCCATCACAGTCCCGTGTGTGCCAGTGAAGGGGCAGCCATCTGCGCCCATTACAGATCTGTGTGAGCCAGCGAGGGTGTAGCCTGCTTCCCTCCCACAGTCTGCCGGGGAACTCCGTTTGAGTCAGTCTCATAGAGTTCAGGTTGTTCTCAAACTTGCTTTGTAGCCAAAGATGATTTTGAATTACTGATCCTTCTGCCTCCAACTCTCAGGAGCTGGGATTTCATGTGTGTACTGCCATGCCCAGTTCATACATTCTGGGACTTGAACCCAATGCTTCATGCATGCTGTCCCATGAAAACACTGTACCAACTGAGCCACATCCCCAGCCTAGCTGAGGAACTTTTAATCTCCCTATGTCCAAAAAACCCTGTCCTTACTGCAGGGGCTTAACTAACCCATCACTGACCAGTTAGAAAACTAGCGGATAGAATCCATCCATCCTTCCTTTCTGCTTTTCTCCCTCCCTCCTCCTTTCCTTCTCTCTCCCCATCTCCCTCCTTCTAGATAGCTCATACAGCACTGCTGTGGCCATCCTCAGTTGCTGACAGCTCCGTTTTTTCCCCAGTTCTCCACAGCCCCAGCTTCCCAGCTCAGCCTCATCCCGTTAAAAGCAACCCTCTGAGTTCACACCTGCTATGGAACCCTGAGCAGTTTTCGCTTAGGGAGGAGCTGAGAATAAAGACTGAAGAGTAAAGGTTGGGTCCAAGTGGTGGTAAAAACAACCATTTGTCAGGATTTAATGTCTGGATTGGAGACCGAGAGTAGAGGCAGGTTCCAGCGTTCAGAGTGTGTTCCTGGCTGACGCCTCGCAGCTGCACCGGAACAATGCTGGAATTATGGCCTATTCAGCGCCTGATGGAGGAGGGGCGTGGCCACCCCTTTAGTGCCTTAGCTTTTATGGATCACTCACTATTTATGCTTCAATGCTTTTTTCTTATAGAGTAAAGGGGGGGGGAGCACGAGTCATAGACTTCGTGTGAAGGGCAGACACATCAGAGCTTTTTGTTGTAAGTAGGAAGAAGCAATTGCTTTCACTTTAGGCTCAAATGTTATCCGAGTGACTGCCAGAGTCACCCTGTAATTATGCCCCCTGTCTGGTAAGCTCTCAAAATGCCACTTCACTTAGGCACTGAGCTGGTATTGCCTCTTCAGTTCAGTGCTAAATGCTCTGTGGGCTAAGATGACTGAACTGTCAAGTATTTGAAAAAGCTTTTTTTTTTTAAGATCAAGAGGTGAAGAAAAGCCTGATTAATTAGCTACTCTCATGACCTAGTTGGAGTGAAGGGCCCATCCAAGGTCAATGAGCTTGGCTGGCATCACACACAGACCTTTGCATACAGTTTGAGCACCCTGCGGCTACTTCCCGAGACGAAAAGGCAAGCATGGGTACAATTATGTCAAAGTTTGGGAAATATCGTTCACTCCCGACCTGAATGCCATTACAGTTTACGATGACCTAGAAAGCTTTCTGAAAGAAAAAAAAAATGTTTTCAGAAAAGGGACTCACTCTCAGCATCCCTCTCCTGGTTTCTTGGCTACATTTTTCCTTAGGGAAATTTAAGGGTAGTGAAGTAGGAATTAAAATCTCCATACATAAACAGACATGGAGACGGCTGGCTCTTGTTGTGCAAGAGCTCTGGGCTGGGGATCTTGGATAAACAACCAGAAGTTTTGTGCTCTTATTTTTAAATGGATTGGCTTTTCTCTTGATTACAAATATTGTGAATTAATCGCTGTGAAATTTATCAGTTATTGAGGAACTTTGAGAAGAAAACAAAAACTACTGAATGCTCATCACAGCCACACAAGTGACCTCAGAAGCTTTTTTCTTCCTGGGTCTGACTGTCTGTCATTCCGTGGGAGTTTGGCTGTTGGACTGGGAAGCTGGTAAAGGTGTCTGGGGCTGAGAAAGTAGCTCAGTCTGTAAAGTGCTTGCCTTGCAAATACAAGGACCTGAGAATAGTCCTCAGATCTTACGTAAAAGGAGCTGGGCATGAGCTGGGAGATGGCGCAGTCAGTAAAATGCCTGTTGTGCAAGCATGAGTTTCCATCCCTACCACTCACGTCTAACAAAAAAAAAAAAAAAAAAAAAAAAAAAAAAAAAGTAAGGTAGGGGGCTAGAGAGATGTGATTAAGAGCACTTGCTGCTCTTCCAGAGGACTAGGATTCGGTCCCCAGCATCCACATAGTGGCTCACAACCATCTGTAACTCCAGCTCCAGGAAGTCTAACACCTTCTTCTGGCCTCTGTGGGCACAGTGTGCACATGGTACACGTGCCATAGACATACATGCATACAGGCAAAACACTCAGACACAGAAATTGAGGAACATACCTGATCTGGGCTGATGGTTCTCCCCACACATGTGCGCACACACACATTCACACCTGCACATGCATAAACACATACAACACACACACACACACACACACACACACACACACACACACACACGGGCATGATGTCACCAGTTTGTAATCCCAGTGCTGGAGAGGTCGAGAAGACAGGTGGATCTTCTTTGGGGTCCAATAGTCAGGCATCCTAACCTACTTGACAAATTCTAAGCCAGTAGAGACTGTCAAAACAGAAAAGGTGATCCGGGCATGATGGCACATACCTTTAATCCCAGAACTCAAGGGGTGGGGGTGGGGTTAAAGGTATGTCCATAGAAGCAGGTGGAGCTCTGTGAGTTCAAGGCTAGCCTGGTCTCCCTAGAGAGTTCCAGGGCAGCTGGACTACATAGTGAGACTTTGTGTCAGAAAAAGAGGGGAAGGGAGAGAAAAGGTGTTCAGCACCTAAGGAATGACACCTGAGGTTGACCTCTGACCTCCACATGCATACGCACATAGATGTGACCGCACTTGGATGAACATGCACACACACACATACATGCAAAGACGCTCCCTGTCCAAGCCTCTTGGAAGTAACAGGAGGGTTTCCACCTTTCTGCTTGCTGGTTCGGTGTTTGTTTGTCTTTATGGAAAGGTGAGAAGCTCTTGAATATTTTGCCCAACACTTGGATTCTGAAGGGGTCCAGGAAGGGTTTGGGATTTGTGACTCTCAGTTCCCAAAAATAGATGGGTAATTGAGACCGCCATTCCCTCGTGGCTAGAGTGACAGGCTGTGACCCCAAGAAATGAACAGAAGGGCACATATGGGGGTTTCCTTGCTGAGAAAGGTCTCAGTGTCTTTCCTTCTCCAGGAACTGCCTTTGGGGCCTGTTATATGTTCTGTGTCTAGCAGCTGATTGTTAAAGGGTTATTGACCAATCAGGTAATGGCATTTGCTCTCAGCCTCAGTTGTGGGTCTGTCCTGGCGATTGGACCTCCCCTATGGTGATTCCCAGAAAGTGGAATTTTCCACGTACATTCCCCTGTTGGCAGGTCTCTGCTCCAGGGCTGTCTCATCAAGGCCCCTTTGAGTCCCCGAGTTTACAGCTCCTTGGCTTTTGATCTTTGCAGAGGAGCCTGAGCTAGAGGCCTGGCCTCCCCTAAGTCATTGCTAGCTTTCTAGTAAGTAAGGCTTAGGGATCCCATAGGCAGTCTAGGAGCCCAGGAACAGGAGTCGTTCCTCCTGGGAGCTAGCTGCCTCCTGTGCAGTGAGCTGCTTGCTTGGCAGAAGAGGGAAACACCTCCAATGGACATCTGAGGGGGAGCCTGGAGCCCATGTGGTCTTCCTCCGAGGAGCCACTGACTCTGTGAAGTTCTTCAGGGTCCTTGAGACTAAATAGCATTCACAGGCCTTCATGTCCATGGTGTTACGGTGTGAATTTGAAACGTCTCTCACAAGTTCATGTGTTTGTTTCAGTTTTTGAGACAGGGTCCCACGTCGTCTAGGCTGGCCTCAAACTCAGTATGTAGCCTGCACTACATACAAGGACAACCTTGAACTGATCTTCCTTTCTCCACCCCTACAGTGATGGGATAACAAGTTTGTGTCACTATGCCTGGCCGGTTAGTGTTAGATTCCTAGTTCATAGCTGGTGGAGTTACTTGGGAAGACTGTAAACCTTTAGCAGGTGAGACCTAGGTGGAGTGTCAGTCACTGGGGGCATCCCTTGGATGTGCATTATCCTTAGCTCCTTCCAGTCACACCCTCTGCTTCCTGCTCAGCACTGCGTGAAGCATTCTGACACATTTCCACTGCCATGATGGACTCATGGACTGTGAACCTTGAAGCCTTTGGCCCAGACAGGTCCCTCCTCCCTTCAGTTGCTTCTGCCGGGTACAGCATCTCAGTGATACACAATTACCACATCAGGAGCACTGCAGGGCTGTGGATCTGTTGGGCCATTAGTCTCATGTACTCCAGGCGGAAATGATTAGAAAAACTGGAATATGTGCCTTTACTTCCCAGTGAACACTCTTCTACCTTGGGAGGCTTCCCTCCCTCTGACCTCAGGTCACCTCCTTGCTCTTTTCCTAATGAAAACATTGTACCATGTATCTACTGCTGCCTAACAAATCACCCAGAATTTAGTGGCTTAAGCATCTTCTACACACACACACACACACACACACACACACACACACACACAGTAGTGAATCTATTATCTCTGTTTAGTTAGACTGACCAGGAATTTGGGTATGACTTGGCTCTCGATACAGTCAGATGGTGGCTGGGATGAGCATCTTCCAAGATAGGTCATTCATTCATTCATTCATTCATTTATTCAGGGCAAGTTGGAGCTGGCTGTTGGCTGGGGTCTCAGTTTCTTCCACACGTGTGTCTCCTCAGGGCTGCTTGAATACCCTTCCAACACGGAGACCAAATCTACCCTGCCCCAACAAAAACTGCAGTACTGTGTATGGCCTCGTCAAGAAGTCACCTGGCCACCTGTGCAGGCTTTATTGGACACTAGCATTTATGGGCGGTTCATAGTGGGAGCGGCTATGTAAGAGTTTGTCAGGATATAGACCATCAGGGGGGTCCTTTTTAGAGGTGTTACCCCAAGTAGAGGCACTGTTTCCTCCCACTTGGGAACAAGAGGACATTAGGGCCTCAGTTCTGGCTTTTTTTTTTTCTTTTTGAGGCAGAGTTTCTTATGTGTCCCCAGCTGGCTTGGAAATGGATGTGCAGACAACGCTGGCTGCCTCTGCCTCCTGAGCGCTGGGATTAAGGGCGAGCACCACCACATCTGGCCTCTGCTTTGTTTTGAGCCACGGGGTTCTCCCTCACTTTCTTCTCTCACTTGCTCTGAAGCTCTTGTCTCCAGTCTTCACATCTGGCCTGATGTGCTGCTGCTCATCTTGGCTTCCTCCAGCTGATTCTGTGTTCTCGATGGAATGGTTCCCAGTCCTGATGGGATTCCACTGCTGGCCTCCAGGCTCAGGGTGTGGCAGCAGAGGGACAATTATGCTGTGTTGGAGGACAGGTGCTGTGCTTCCTGGCCTGGGTTGGAAGCATCTGGCTGGCCCAAGGCTGCCTCCTCAGGGGACATGGCCCTTCAGGGAGTGAAGCAAAGGCCTCTGGGCCAGACACTGACAGCGCAGCAATGGAGATTCAGACAGGACTGAGATTTTTCAGGTTACTTGCCTGGGCTAGACCTCTTTCCTCACAACACCTCTAACACACACACCTCTCCATTTTATGAAAGAATTGAGGCTCTGAGAAGTTCCATTCTACCAAGGTTTGAGCTCCTGGAGATCTTGACCACTGTAGCATATCACTTCTGCATACAGCAGCTTTGTGTCATGCCCCTGACCCACCACAGTGGCCAATAGAGTCAGAAGGAACCTGTAAAAGCCCTGCATCACCTCACTCTTCAACTTCTGAAGGGTACAGTGCTCGCCTTGCAAACATGAGGACCTGGGTTTGACCCCCAGAGCCTACATTAAAAATCTGGGTGTGGTGCACGCACTTGTAATCTCAGCACTGGAGAGGCAGAGACAGGCAGATCCTGGGGCTTGCTGGCCAGCCAGCCCTAGCTTTCACAGTCCAGTGAGAAACCCTGCTTTTAAAAAATGGATGGACAGCATCCTGAAGAATGATGCCCGGGCTTGTCCCCTGGCTTCCAGGTGCAAGTGCATACAGGTGCATTACACCCATGCATGCATGCGCACATTCGTATGCACACAACAAATTAGCTGAATAAAATAGGAGTTTAGAGAATTGAGGAGATGGCTCAGTACAAGCCTGAGGACCTGAGTTCAATCCCCAGCACCCACGGGGAAAGTCTGGTGCAGCAGCATACACCTGTAGTCCCAACACTAGGGAGGCAGAGACAGAAGGCATCCGGGGTGGGGCGGGTGTTGCTGGCCTGCCAGCCTAGCCATGTTGATTGATCCCAGGTTGAGTATGAGAATAAGTGCCAAAAAATAAGGTGGAGAGCAACTGAGGAAGACACTTAGCTTTGACTTTTGGACTCCACTCACGGGCATGTGTGTGTGTGTGTGTGTGTGTGCGCGCGCGCGCGCGCATGCACGCATACACATGCACATATGTGTACCTGCACACATACACAGAATTTAAGATGAGCTGATGCAGTGGTGCACAGTAGCACTCCCAGCATTTGAAAGATTGAAACAGTGTAAATTGAAAGCAGTTTGGACCACCCGGTGAATTCAAGGCCATCCTGGACTACTTGGTAAGACTGTCTTAACAAAACCCGAAGCAAACAAAGAGTTTAGGATAGATTAAAAAGGCATTACTAACCAGGCATGGTGTTGCATGCCTTTAATCCCAGCATTTAGGAGGCAGAGGAAGACAGATCTCTTAGTTCAAGGCCAGCCAGAGCTACACAGAGAAACTGTCTCGAAAAACCAAAAAAAAAAAAAAAAAATCTAAAATGAAGGCAAATGTCCCCATTATTTATTGACTTCCTGAGCTAATGAGGGGGCCTTCCCCTTAGGGCTACCTGGAAGAGGCAGTACTCAACCCTGCTGGGGCAGACCCCATCAGCCAGGTCACCAGAGGTTCTCCAGGTCTCTTGGAGTCACCTTGAAAGTCTTTCAGTGGTGGGGTCTGCCTCTTCCAACCTTCTGTGGCCATTTCGCTGTTCCACCCACCAAGGTTTGAAGACGGCCGAGTGTGGCTTCTGAGTCTGTCTGGCCTGGGTCACCTGTCTCCTGGTGCATCCTCTTTTGGCACGATCTCAGGTCTGCTCAGAGGAGCACACCAAGCCAGATGCAGGAGGTGGGGCTGCAGTGGTCCTCGCCCAGCGACTTGTTAAACTTGAACTCAGCCCTGGCTGCTGCTGCGGAGCCAGGAGCCCGGTATGGCTGTGACTAAGGATTACGCTTTCGAAGTCATCCCACCACAAGCAGATCAGGCCCTTTAGAAAGAGCAAACCAACCTCCTCTCACGTTGCGTCATTGCTACGGAAATGCAAATACGCCACTGTTTTGTGACCAATATTGCAAAAATTAGAAAGAGGAAGTTGGGTTTTGTCCTTGAGTGAGTTCAGCCCTGGAGGAGAGGCACAGACTGACTGGTCTTGGAAGAACGGTGAGTGGAGACTGACTCCTGGGATCTTTGTTGAGCCCTAAAACATTGTCTGGTGTCGGGAGGGGAGGGTACGTGGGGAGGGTAGTGGGGGAACACTAGAAGCCAAACAGGAACCATTCAAGGAAGACAGATGTTTTCAAGGCAGGAAGTTGCCGTGGAGTGCTAGCGGCATCTCATTTCATGCCGTTGTCTCACACTGGCGGAAAGACAGAGTTGCTATAGGCATTGAACGGTAAGCAAGAGACGCGTCTGTAACTACAGAGGACTGGACATGCTGTTGGCAGACAGGGCACAGCTCAAGCTTAGGAGACGGACAGTCTGTCAGTGAAGCTCAAGAGGGGCACAGATCCAAGGCTGACCCCATTCACCGTGCCTCCAGCCTCTCTCCTGTCTTCCAGGCTTGGGGGGAAGAAAGCAGGCCTTTCTCTGTCTAAGCTGAGGAGGTGGTCCCAGGTGAGTCCTTAGTGGGGGATAGGCCTTTCTCACTCCAGGTGGCTCTGGAATCTTCTAGAATCTACAGTTTAGATATTGACAGATGTATCTGCCTAGCAGGACACTGCTAGGAAAGAAAGCTGAGCCCATCAAGGACTCCTTGGGACCCCCAAGCTGTGCCTGGGCAGCTATGAGCGGTGGTACCTTAGGAGGCTGGTAGCCCGAGAGGAGGCGAGATCACAGCAGCAGAGATGGAGCAATATGATTATGCTAACACTATGATGCCACACACGGTGCAGAGGGCACAGAGGCCCGAGAGGCAGGGTTTACTTGAAAAGCTGGGCTCTGGGACCTGTGGAGAATGTAGAGCAGGAGTCACAGTCATTGTGGATGACCAGCCTGTTTCCATTATCTGGGGATCAGTGAGTGTGGTAGATGGTGAGCAGCTGTGGAGGGACAGGGGAAGGACCCTGGTGGACAAAGAAAGCCAGGAACAGGGTAATGGGCAGTTGTAGAGCCCCAGAACTGTGACTTTGGGCAGCTTCTCAGACTCTGCCTCCATTTCCTTGTCTGTAAAGTGGACTCTGAATGATGTTAAACTCACTGGGTTTAGAGCTTATGCAGCTCTACCTCATTTTAGATTGGTCCTTCTTAACACCCAGGGTGGTCGTTGCTAGCCGTGTGTGTGTGTGTGTGTGTGTGTGTGTGTGTGTGTGTGTGTGTGTGTGTGTTATTCTCAGGACCTGTCTACCTTGCTGTTTTTGAGACAGGGCTTCTCATTGGCCTGGTAGGCTGGCTGACCAGTGAGCCCCAGATCTGTCCCTACACCCTCAGCACTGGGGTTACCAGAGCATGCCATTGTACTCAGCTGTTTTTTGTTCTTAACCTGAGTGCTCAGGATCAAACTAAAGTCCTCATGCTTGCAAAGCAAGTGGTTTCCTGTCCGAGCTATCTCCCCAGACCCCACTTTCGTGAGAGATGAAACAGGCGCAGAGCACTCCGTCAGCTCATCCTGGGCCCCCAAGCCTGTGAATGGACTGGTTGGTCCCCACATAAACTCTCTGAGCTGATAATTTACAAAGTGCTTGCGGGGATGGGTGGGGCCAGACCCAGCAAGGACAGGCGGAAGTGGTTAGTCTCAACTGGGCTGCTGCAGGCCCCATGAAGCCTGCTTCTGCTCCTGGGAGAGAAGTGGAGGCTGACTTCTGTTTCTAGAGGGATCGGTACCTCCCAGTGTGCAGGGCCCCCAGAGCCACTGGACTCGGCATACAGAGGTCAAGAGCTCATTATGAGATTAGCACTGAAATGAGCTTGTCTTCCGTAGCCTGACAGATGAGTGGGAAGCGTGGCCCTGCTGCCCTGTGATGAAAGGCAACTCTATGGACTACAACAGGGACTTTGGGTATCTTGATGCATGTTCAGGAAGTTCCCACTGCCCTGAACCTTCTTATGGGCCCTAGGTAGGCTGATTGTGATCCCCCGCCATGTACAGATGGAAAAACTGAGGCTC
>CABHPP010136870.1:0-39644 GCA_902168425.1 Peromyscus attwateri
GGATTCTGTGTCTTAGGGAGCCACTGAGGTCTCAGCGGTTGGGTGGGTTTGGAGCAGGAAGTAAGCCTTGTAGATTTCAGGGTCAGTCCAGTGGGAGATGTTGGTGGGGATGTCTGCCTACATGAATCTTCCATGCTGGCCTGCACCTGTTGGTCCAAATAGAGCAAGCAGAGTCTGTATCTCAGGGAGCCTCTGAGTTCCCCTAGGGATGGATGGGTTTAGGGCAGGAAGTGGGTCTTGTAGATTGCAGGGTTCAATGGGGGCTCTTGGTGAAGATATCTGCCCACAGGAGTCTTCCCTGCTGGCCTGCACCTGGGGCAGCAAGGGGTGGGGGTAGGGTGGCATGGGTTGTACCTCAAGGGCCTAGGTGCTAGAGACAGGACTTTCAGGCTGGGAGAAGAGATACTCACCTCATGGTCCCATCAGAGCTGGTGGATTCTGTGTTTCAGAGAGCCACTGAGGTCTCAGGAGGATGGGTGGGTTTGGGGCAAGAAGTGGGTCTTGTAGATTTCAGGGTCCAATGAGGGATGTTGATGGGGATACCTGACTGCAGGAGTCTTCCCTCCTTGACTGCACCTGGGGCAGGGATGGGTGGGGGTAGGAGGGCATGAACTGTAACTTTGGGGCCTAAGTCCTAGAGACAGGACTCTCAGACTGGCAGAAGAGACACTCATCTCTTGGTCCTATCAGAACTGGCAGATTCTTTGGACATTTCAATTCTTGCCCCATCCATGCCCCAAACACAAGCGTACCCATTTTGTAAAAGAAACACTTTTATAGCTTAATTCACATATTGACACTCACACACAGATAGTGGGAAACTTCAATACCTAACTCTCACTAATGGACAAGTCATCCAGACAAAAACTAAAAGAGAAATAATGGAACTAACAGACATTATGACTGAAAAAGTCCTAACAGTTTTCTACAGAACATTTCACCCAACACAAAAGAACATACCTGCTTCTCAGTACCTCATGGAACTTTCTCCAAAATCTACCACAAACTCAATCACAAAACAAATCTCAACAGATACAAGAAAATTGAAATAACCCCTGTATCCTATCAGCCAACCATGGATTAAAGCTGGGTTTCAACAACAACAGAAACAACAGAAAGTCTACAAACTCATGGAAACTGAACAGTTCTCAACTGTATGACTACTGTCAAGGCAAATACAAAGAAAGATTTCCTAGAATTCAATGAAAAGGAATGCAAAACATACTCAATCTTATGGGACACCATGACAGCAGCACTAAGAGGAAAGTTCATAGCACTAAGTGACTTCATAAAGAAATTGCAGAGATTTCATACTAGGAACTTGACAGCACTTGAAAGCTCTAGAACACAAACACATCCAAGAGGAGTAGGGGCAGAAAATAATCAAACTCATGACTAAAATCAATAAAGTAGAAACAAAGAGAACAATATAAAGAATCAAAGAAACAAAGAGCTGGTCTTTGAGAAAATCACCAAAATCAACAAAACCTTATCCAAACTAACTAAAAGGCAGAGAGAGAATATCCAAATTAACAAAGTCAGAAATGAAAAGGGGGACATAAAAACAGACACTGAGGAAATCCAGAGAATCATCAGGTCATACTTCAAAATCTGTACTCCACAAAACTGGAAAATCTAGAAGAAATGGATAAATTTCTTGATAGATACCACCTATCAAAGCTGAATCAAGATCAGATAAACAATTTAAATAGCACTATGACCCCTAAGGAAATAGAACTGTCAAAAGTCTCCCAACAAAAAAAGCCAAGGATCTAATTGTTTTAGGGCAGAATTCTACCAGATTTTCAAATAAGAGCTAGTACCAATACTCCTCAAATTATTCCACAAATTAGAAACATTACCAATTCATTTTATGAGACCACAGTCACCCTGATTCCCAAACCATACAAAGATTCAATAAGGAAAGAGAATTACAGACCAATCTCCTTCACGGACATTAATGCAAAAATACTCAATAAAACGCTAGCAAACTGAATCCAAGAATACATCAAAAAGATGATCCACTATGATCAAGTAGGCTTCATCCCGGAGATACAGGGATGGTTCAACATGTGAAAATCTGTCAATGTAATCCACCATATATACAAACTGAAAAAAAAAATGATCATCTCATTAGATGCTGAAAAAGCCTCTGACAAAATCCAACAACCCGTGCCGGGCGTTGGTGGCGCACGCCTTTAATCCCAGCACTCGGGAGGCAGAGCCAGGCGGATCTCTGTGAGTTCGAGGCCAGCCTGGGCTACCAAGTGAGTTCCAGGAAAGGCGCAAAGCTACACAGAGAAACCATGTCTCGAAAAAACCAAACCAAAAAAAAAAAATCCAACAACCCTTCATGATAAAAGTCTTAGAGAGATCAGGGATACAAGGGATACACCTAAACATAATAAAGGTAATTTACAGTAAGCCAATAGCCAAACAAATTATATAGAGAGAAACTCACATAATTCCACAAAAATCAGGATCAAGACAAGGTTGTCCACTCTCTCTGTCTATTCAATATGTCAGTTTCTCAGAAAGTTGGGAATTCACTTACCTCAGGTCTCACCTATACCACTGCTGGGCATATATACAAAGGACACTTCATCCTACCACAAGGACACTCGTTGTCATTACTTTTGGTCTTTTTTGGGGGGACCCACCACCCAGCTCCCAAATAAATCACACATGGAGGCTTATTCTTAGTTACAAATGCCTGCCTTAGTTTGGTGTGGTGGTATTGTGTTCCCCAAAATTTTGTGCACTCTAATAAACTTATCTGGGGTCGGAGACAGAACAGCCACAATATTAAACAGTGGTTAGGCAGTGGTAGCACATGCCTTTAATCCTAGCATTCCAGAGGCAGAAATCCATGTGTTCAAGGATATAGCCAAGCGTGGTGACTCACGCCTTTAATCCCAGAAAGTGAGTCTTTAATCCCAGGGAGTGATGGCAGAAAGCAGAAAGGTATATAAGGCATGAGGACCAGAAACTAGAAGCATTTGGCTGGTTAAGCTTTCAGGCTTCTAGCAGCAGTTCAGCTGAGATTCATTCTGGATGAGGACTCAGAGGCTTCCAGTCTGAGGAAACAGGACAAGCTGAGGAGCTGGCGAGGTGAGGTGGCTGTGGCTTGTTCTGGTTCTCTGACCTTCCAGCATTTACCCCAATACCTGGCTCAGGTTTGTTTTTATTAATAAGAACTTTTAAGATTCCTGCTACAGTTTGGTTTGTTTCTTGTCAGCTTTCCTTAACTTAAATTATCATGTTTACCTTTTGCCTCTAGGCTTTTCCTATTCTCATACTCTGTAAATCTTACTCTTACTCCACAGCTTGCTGTGTAGCTGGGTGGCTTGTCCCTGGAGTCCTACTCCTTCTCTGGCTACTTCTTTCTTCTTCTCCCAGATTTGTCCTTCTATTTATCCTCTCTGCCTACCAGCTCTGCCTCTTTCTCTCTCCTGCTTTGCTATTGTTCAGCTCTTTATTAGACCATCAGGTGTTTTAGACAGGCAAAGTAAAACAGCTTCACAGAGTTAAACAAATGCAACATAAACAAAAGTAACACACCTTAAAATAATATTTCCCAACAGACATTTGCTCAACTATGTTCATAGTGACTTTATTCATAATAGCCAGAAACTGGAAACCTAGATGTCTCTCAACTGAAGAATGGGAAAGAAAATCTGGTACACTTATACAATGGAGTATTACTCGACTGCTAAAAAAAAATAACATCATTAAATTTGCAGGCAAATGGATGGAACTAGAAACAATCATCCAGGGTCATGTAATCCAGAAAGGCAAACATGGTATGTACTCACTCATAAGTTGATATTAGCTGTAAAATAAAGGATAATATCCTGCAATCCACAGACACCAGAGAGGCTAAGTAACAAGAAGTGTTCAATGGGGGACTCATGGATCTCTCTGGGAAGTAGAAATAGAATGATATTGTAGGTTGACTAGGGGTTAGTGGGGATGAGAACAGGAGGGATCAGATCAGGAGAGGATGGAGGGAGAGTACTGGAAGAGACGACTGGAATGGAATGTTATCTTGGGGATAAGTTAAAAACTTAGTGCAATGGAAATTTCCAGGAATCTATGAGGATGACCCTTTTTAAGACTCCTAGCAGTGGGGGATAAGGAGCCTGAACATGCTATCTCTTATGACCAGGTAGGAGGACTTCTAGTGGAGGGATGGGACAACAACACATCTAGAAAACCTCAGATCTACATTTTGCCCTGCCTGCAAGATGTGCTGTGGTAAAGGCGGTACAGAAATTTTGAGAATGGTCAACTAATGATTGGACATCTTGAGACCCATGCTATGAGAGGGAGCCCACTGCTGACATTGCCTTGAGGACTAGGAACCAGAGGCCAGATAGCCTAGAGACCTAGGATAGAACCAAACATGACCAACAAAAACAAAACAAAACAAGTCAATGAAATGATTCCTAATCATATTCTGCTCTACCACCCGATAGGAGCCTAGCATAATCATCATCACAGAGGCTTCATGCAGCAACCAATGGAAACAGATGCAGGAAACCACAGCCAATCTATTAGACAGAGATTGAGGAATCCTGTAGAAGGGGTGGAGAAAGGGGGGAAAGGGTCAAGGACACCACAAGAAAACCCACAGAATCAACTAACCTAGGTGTATAGGTGCATAGGGGCTCACAGAGTCTGAACTGACAATCAGGGAGCCTCCATGGGTCTGACCTAGGCCCTCTGCATATATATTATGGTTGTGTAGCTTGGTCTTCTTGTGTGAGCAGGGGCTGTCCCTCACTATTTTGCCAGGTTTTGAGACCCTATTACTCCCACTGAGTTGCCTAGTCCAGCCTTAATACAAGGGGAAGTATTTAGTCTTATTGAAAAACTTGATATGCTGTGTTTGGTTGATATCCCTGGGAGATCTGCTCTTTTCTTAAAGGAAAGATAGATGACTGGATGGTGGTGGAGGGCAGAGATGTGGGGAGGAGGAAATGGGATGGGAGTAAGGAGGAGAAACTGCATTTGGGATGTAATATCGGAGAGAAGAATAAAAATATAAGAATAATAGGAATAGAGGATGGAGAATAAGGAAGAGAAAGGAAAAAGAGAAACCCAACTCAAATGCCAAGAAAACACTTTCAACAAAATCATAGAAGAAAAATTTCCTACCCTAAAGAAGAAGATATTTATAAAGGTACAAGAAGGATATAGAACACCAAATACTACAAAAGAAAGAAAGAAAGTCCCCTTGGTACATAATAATCAAAATACCAAGCATACAGAACAAAGAAAGAATATTAAAAGCTGCAAGGGGAAAAGGCCAAATAACACATAAAGACACACTTACTAGAATTATACCTGATTTCTCAGCAGAGAATCTAAAATCCAGAAGAGCAATAACACGAATTGCTAAAATGGTCTTATAATAGAAACCTGGATCCAGATATTTGGGGTAAATGCTGAAAGATCAGAGAGACAAAGGAACAAGCCACTGACACATCTCACCTGGCCAACTCCATGAGTCCTTTGACTTAATGCCTCTGTGTCCTCAGCTAAAAGGTGTCCAGTCCAAAGGGATCCAACTGAAGGGGCTTCTAGTTCCTGTATCCTCACACCTTATATACCTTTCACCGCCCAGCCATATCACTTCCTTCCTAGTGCTGGGATTAAAGGCATGTGAATCCAAAGTACTGGAATTAAAAGTGTGTGCCACCACTGCCTGGCTCTGTTTCTCTTCTAGACTGAATCAATCTCATGTAGTCCAGGGTGGCTTTGAACTCACAGAGATCCAGATGGATCTCTGCCTCTCGAGTGCTAGAATTAAAGGTATGTGCCACCACTGCTTGGCTTCTATGTTTAATCTAGTGGCTGCCTCTGCCCTCTGATCCTCAGGTGAGCTTTATTTGATACACAATATATCACCACAAAGGACCTGGACAGATGTGTTGCAAACTCTAAGAGATCACAGATGCCATCCCAGACTACTATACCCAGCAAAACTTTCAATTACTATAGATAGAGGAAATATTATATTTCCTAATAAAGTCAAATTTAAATAGTATCTACATAAAAATCCAGCCATATAGATGGTGCTAGAAGACAATTTCAACCAAAGGATGTTAACAACACTCATAAAAATATAGAGATTTAATTATCTCAACTAATAAAATCAAAAGAAGGGGAAAATACATACACATGTGGACACAACCAGCAGCAGCAGCAGCAGCAGCAGCAGCAGCAGCAGCAGCAGCAGCAGCAACAAAATAACAAGAATCAAAAATTATTTGTCCTTGATATCTCTCAATATCAATGGTCTCAATTCCCCAATAAAAAGACACAGACTAACAGAATGGATGTGAAAACATGGTCCATAATTCTCCTGCATACAATAATCTCATGTCAACATCAAAGACAGATATTACCTCAGAGTAAAGGGTTGGAAAAAGATATCCCAAGCAAATCAGCCTAAAAAGTAATCTGGTGTAGCTATTTTAATATCTAACAAAATAGACCTCAAACCAAAACTAATCTGACAAAATGAAGGGCACTACATACTCATCAAAGGAAAAATCCACCAAGATGACATTTCTATTCTTAACATCTATGCCCCAAACACAAAGGCACCCACATTTTTTAAAAGAAACACTACTGATTGTTACATACTGATAGGAAATGTCAATACCCTTTCTCACCAATAGACAGGTCATCCAGACAAAATCTAAACAGAAAAATACTGGACCTAACAGATGTTATAAACTAAATGGACCTAACAGATATTTATAGAAAATTTCATCTATGGTGATATTTTATTTGTACTAAAATGTGATTTGTATGTTAATAAATAAAGTTGCCCTGGGGTCAGAGTTATTAGAGCCATAGCAAAAGCTTGGTGGTGGTGGTGCATGCCTTTAATCCCAGCACCTGGTAGGCAGAGCTAGGTAGGTCTCTGTGTGTTCAAGGATACAGACAGCATTGGAGACACATGCCTTTAATCTCAATACCAACCATAGAAGACCTGGAGTTCTGTACAGACAGGCAGTGTTGAGGGTTTACAACCAATGAGAAGGCAGAATAGAAAGTCTATATAAAGACAAACACACAGGAAGTAGCTCTCTTGGCTGAAGAGGATAGCTGCAGCCGTGAAGGGTAAGGCTCTTAGCTCTGACTTCTTGGGCTTTCATCTCTGCATTGGCTCTGTGTTTCTTATTTAATAAGATGGTTACTTCTACATTCATCCAAACACAAAATAATATACCTTGACTTAGAGTTTCTGATTCTATGAAGAGACACCATAATGACAGCAACTCTTAAAGAAGATACATTTAATTGGGGATGGCTTACAGTTTCAGAGGCTTAGTTCATTATCTTCATGACAGGAAACATGGTGGCATGCAGGCAGACATGGTGCTGGAGAAGGAGCCAAGAATTCTGAATCTGGATCAGCAGGCAGCAGGAAGAAAGAGTGACACTGGGATTGGCTTGAGCTTCAGAAACCTCAAAGACCACCCCCAATGACACACTTCCTTTATCAAGGCCACACCTACTCCACACTTCCAATAATGTCACTCCCTATGAGTCTATGGGGGGTATTTTCATTCAAACCACTTCTTCTATGCACCTCATAAGACTTTCTCTAAAATTGACCATGTACACATACCCAAAGTGAGACTCAATAGATTGAAGAAAATTGAAATAACTCCCTGCATCCTATCAGAGCACCATGGATTAAAGCTGGATATCAGCACCAATAGAAATCACAGAGAGCTTAAAAACTGATGGAAACTGAACAACTCTCTTCTAAATGAAAAATGAATCAAGAAAGAAATAAAACCAGGAATTACAGACTTTCCAGGATTCAATGAAAATTAATACACAGTGTACTCAAACTCTGGGACACAATGAAAGTAGTTCCAAGAGGCAAGTTTATAGTACTAAGAATCTACATTAAAAAACTTGAAAGATCTCATACTAGCAACTTAACAGCATACATAAAAAATACTCTAGAACTAAAAGAAGTAATTACACTCAAAAGGAGTAGACAGCAAGAAATAATCAAACTCAGGTCTGAAATCAATAAATTAGAAACAAAGAGAACAATACAAAGAATCAATGTAATATAGAATTGATTCTTCATGCTTCAATCCACAGACCCAGAGAGGTTTGGTAAAAAGGAGAGATTGGAGGTCACTTGTATCTCCTTGGGAAGGAAAATAGGTTAGATTTCATGTGTAGACTGGGGACAGGTAGAGATGGGAATATGAGGGATCAAGTCCTGGGGTGGACAGGGAGAGTACTGAAAAAATGACTGGAAAAGGGGGGCATTGCAGGGTCAGGTATAAACCTAGTCCAAAGGAAACTCCCTGGAATTTACAAGGATGACCTCAACTAGACCTCTTGTAGTAGGGGATATATAACCCGAACTGGCCATCTCCTGTGACCAGGCAAGACTTTCAGTAGAGAGATTTGAACACCAACCTGGCTACATAACCTTCCACCTACAATCTGCACAGCCTACAGGATATACTGGGATTGGTGCCTAGCCCAATTAATATCATAGAGGTTTCATCCAGCAGCATGTGCAGAGACCCACAGCCAAACATTAGGAGCTAGGACAATCTTGGGAAAGAAGCAGGGTGAGGAAAGATTGTAGAAGCCAGAGGGGTAAAGGAGACCACAAGAAAACCCACAGAATCAACTAACCTGGGCTCCTAGGTGCTTACAGAGAATGAACTGATAGATAACCAGGGATCCTGCATGGAACTGACCTAGGTCAGAAATGAAGGGCCAGGGTCGAGAGAAAGAGAGCTTGGGGAAGCAGGAGACCCCAGCTGGATCAAGAACAGAGAGGGAGAACAAGGAGTAGGAGACCATGATAAATGAAGACCACATGAGAATAGGAAGAAGCAAAGTGCTAGAGAGGCCCACAGAAATCCACAAAGATACCCCCACAATAGACTGCTGGCAATGGTCAAGAGACAGCCGGAACTGACCCACTCTGGTGATGGGATGGCCAAACACCCTAATTGTCCTGCTAGAAACCCCATCCAATGATTGAGGGATCTGGAAGCAGAGATCCACGGCTAGGCCCTGGGTGGAGCTCTGGGAGTCCAATTAGCGAGAAAGAGGAGGGTCTATATGAGCAAGAATTGTTGAGACCAAGGTTGGATAAAGGACAGGGACAAATAGCCAAATGAATGGAAACACATGAACTATGAACCAATGGCTGAGGGGCCCCCAACTGGATCAGGCCCTCTGAATGGGTGAGACAGTTGATTGGCTTGATCTATTTGGGAGGCATCCAAACAGTGGGACCGGGTCCTGTGCTCATTGCATGAATTGGCTGTTTGAAACTTGGGGCTTATGCAGGGTAGCTTGGCTCGGCCTGGGAGGAGGGGACTGGCCCTGCCTGGACTGAGTCTACCAGGTTGATCTCAGTCCTTGGGGGAGGCTTTGCCCTGGAGGAGGTGGTAATGGGGGGTGGTCTGGGGGGAAGGGGAAGGGGAGGGGGGGGGGGGGGGGGGAGAACAGGGGAATCCATGGCTGATATGCAGAACTGAATGGTATTGTAAAATAAAATTAAATTAAATTAAAAAAAAAAGAAAAAATAGAGTTGCTTCTTTGAGAAAATCAACAAAATAGGCAAACTCTCATCCAAAGAAACTAAAAGACACAGAAAGACTATCCAAATTAACAAAATCAGAAGCAAAAAAAAAGGGGGGGCATAACAACAGACACAAACGAATCTGGAAAATCATAAGAACATACTTTAAAAACCTGTATTCCACCAAATTGGAAAAATCTAAAAGAAATGGATAATCTCCTTGATAGGTACCTCTTACCAAACTTAAATCAAGATCAGATAACCAAATTAAATTAAAAAGCAGTTAGTAAAAGTCTCCCACCAAAAAAGTCCAGTCATATGATTTTAGTACAGGATTCTACCAGATTTTCAAAGAAGAGTTAATGCCAACACTCCTCAACGTATTCCACAATACAGAAACAGAAGGGACAGTGCCCAATTCATTTTTTGAGGTCATAGTCACCCTCATACCTAAGCCACACAAAGACCCAGGAAAGAGAGAGAATTCCAAACCAATTTTCCAAATGAACATAAGCAAAAAAGTACTCAATAAAATACTTGCAAACTTAATCCAGGAATACATCAAAACTATCATTTATCATAATCGAGTTGACTTCTTCCCAGAGGTACAGAGATGGTTCAATGTATGGAATAAGCGTAATTCACCATTTAAACAAACTGAAAGAAAAAACATAATCATCCCATTAGATGCAGCAAAAGTCTTTCACAAAAATTCAACACCCAGCCATAATAATAATACTGAAGATATTAGGAATACAAAGGACATACCTAAAGATAAGGAAGGTAGTTTGCAGCAAGCCTATAGCCAACATCAAATTAAATGGAGAAAAACTCAAAAAAATCCACTAAAATCAAGAACAAGGCAAGTTTGTCCATTCTTAACATATCTGTTCCATATAGTACTTGAATTCTTAGCTAGAGAAGTAAGAAAACTGAATAGATCATATGTATACAAATTAGAAAGGGAGAAGTCACAGTATCTTCATTTGCAGATGATAAGATAGTACACATACGTAGCCCCAAAAATTCCACTGGTGAACTCCTTCAGCTCATAAACACTTTCAGAAAAGTAGCTGGATATAAAATTAACTCACAAAAATCATTAGCCCTTCTATATACAAATGAGAAACAGACTGAGAAAGAACTCAGGGAAACATCCCCTTTCACAGTGGCCTCAAATAATATAAAATACCTTGGGGTAACTCTATCCAAGCAAGTGAAAGACTTGTAGGATAAAAAGTTTAAGTCTTTGAAGAAAGAACTTGAATACGTAAGAAGATGGAAATATCTCCCATTCTCATGGATCAGTAGGCTTAACAAAGTAAAAATGGTCATTCTACCAAAAGTAATCTGCAGTTTCAATGAAATCCCCATAAAAATTCCAACACAATTCTTTACAGACCTTGAAAGGACAATTGTAGACTACATAAGGAAAAACAAAACACCTGGGATCACTCAAAAAAGCCTGAACAATAAAAGAACACATCATTCCAAATTTCAAGTTGCACCACAGAGCCATCTTTAAACAAACTGCATGGTACCATTATAAAAACAGACACATTCATCAATGGAACCTAATTAATGATCCACACATAAAACCACAATCTATGGACACATAATTTTTTAAAAGAAGCCAGAAAAACACACTGGAAAAGAGACAGTATCTTCAACAAATGGTGGTGGTCAAATGGATGGCTATATGTAGAAGAATGCAAATAATCCATACTTATCACCCTATCCAAAACTTAAGTCCAAATGGATCAATGATCTCAACTTAAATCCAAATACACTGAACCTGATAGAAGAAAAAGTGGGGAATAGCCTTGAGTTTCTTGGCACAGGAACAGAACACTGATAGTGCAGGCACTAAGAACAGCATTTCATAAATGGAACCTCATAAAACTGAAAAGCTTCTGCCAGCAAGGGATACTATCACTCAAAGTGGCAGCCAATAGAATGGGAAAATTTTTTAACAAATTCATACCCCAAAAGGACTAATTTTCAAAATATATAAATAACTCAAGAAACCAGATATCAAAAAAAAAATCCAATTGAAAAAATGGGGTATTGGTCTAAACAGAGAATTCTCAATAGAGGAATCTGAAATAACTGAGAAACTTGTAAAGAAGTTCAACATCTTAGACATCAGGGAAATACAAATCAAAACTACTTTGAGATTCCATCTTATACTGTCAGAATTGCCAAGTTCAATAATAAAAGTGACAGCTCATGCTGGTGAAGATGTGGAATTATGGGAAAACTTGCCCCTACAATGCTGGTGTGAGTGAAAACTTGTACAGCCTTCTTGGAAATCAATATGGCAGTTCCTTGTAATGTTGAGATCAATCTACTTCAGGACCCAGATGTACTACTCTTGTGCATATACCCAAAAAACACTTCATCCTACTATAAGGATATTTGTTCAACCGTGTTCATTGCTGCTCCATTCATACTAGCCAGGAACTGGAAACAACCTAGAGTCCACTCAACAGAAGAATGGATAAAGAAAATGTTGTAAATTTACACAATTGAATATTACTCAGCTCCTTAAAGAAGTGATGTCATGCCAGGCGGTGGTGGCGCACGCCTTTAATCCCAGCACTCGGGAGGCAGAGGCAGGTGGATATCTGTGAGTTCGAGGCCAGCCTGGTCTCCCAAGCGAGTTCCAGGAAAGGCGCAAAGCTACACAGAGAAACCTTGTCTCGAAAAACCAAAAAAAAAAAAAAAAAAAAAAAAAAAGAAGTGATGTCATGAAATTTGCAGGCAAATGGATGGAACTAGAAAAAAATTTTATCTTAAATTTTGGCAATTTGGCATAGACTTTAAGTAGTTTTCACAAACTTTTTGAGAAAACAGACATATAACTAACACAGGTGTATGTCCACACTCACACACATTCCTGTGATTTCTAATCAACTCCTGGCACTGCTAGTTCACTTCCCAATGCTGTCTGCTTCATTAGAAAATGACAGAAATTCCTTATTCATACTGAAGCTGTCAATCTCTTTAAACAGTTCTAGCTTATTGTCTCCATACTTCTTTTATATTTTAACATATTTGTGAGAAAGCACTAAAGATTTAAAGAAATGGACTAATCAATTCACTAATCAAGCCTGTCCACTTCACATTTTATAGAGATAAATTAGCATACTTTTCCAGAACTGTCATACAGTTTTTATCAATATGGAAAATAAACTTCCTTTTGTGATTGATATTCTTTCCTAGTTAGACTCAGCTATTTGAGAGGGTTTAAAGGAAAAGTTTCTATTTGTTGTTAATTTGAATGTCTTTTGAAATCAAACCCTTAATTTCCTTTCATGTCTGACAGCCTTCTAGTCTTTTGAAATCTTTGGTAAAGAAGTGAGCATTAAAATAGCATGTCATTAATTTCACACCAACTAATAGGGTTACATCTTCCTCACTAAAAGGAATTGCAAGTAATAATTTTGCTATTTTTTAAACTAGGGACTCCTACTGTCAATGTACAACACATAGCTTTAAATTCTCAAAGCATGTTTGGCCATTGTGGCAATGATTGAAACTCCAGCTTAAATGTAATTGCATTTAACTGACAGTTCTGTAGATGGTCAATTAGGTGGTATGTTGTGAGGGTTGGGGTTTCAAATACCCTACTATGAAGTAAAATATTGAAAGAAAAATTAATCATTAATATGAATTTTAAATTGTCATCAAATTATCTACTCTTCTATTATCTACATGTTTATTTAAATAATAGAAAAACACAAATAATAGTAATGGATATACTAAAAAAGAATAACAACCTTCATAATCTTTAACTGTGTGAAAATTAATATATTTCACAGTGTTCATAATGTGTAAGAACCTCTCTTTTTTGTAACAACTATATTTTACAAGATCAAACCAGCCAAAATCCCAGCAGAGATGGGGGAGACTCTCAGGAAGTCTCTCCCCTAGGCAAGAAAATATTGGTAGTTGATGACTCCGTAGAGGGGGAGTGTCAACTTTTTCAAGGCATGCATTCTCTGAGAAGATACTGATTCTCTGGTAGATGGTCCTACACACATGCACATAGAGGCACAATAAGTGTCCTTAATTATTTAAAAAATTAGTATATTAAGAAGGAATAGTGAGTGGTGAGGGTTTAGGGGAAAATTGGTGGGGAAGGCATGGGAGTGGATTCGATCAAAATACATTATATGCATCTAAGAAATTCTCAAAAGATAAAAAGCTAAAAAGACTTACAAAAATATAAAACATAAACATTACATAGATTTAAGTTGTTCAACATGTTTTGATGTGCTTGCATGTGAAATGGTTATTATTATCAAGCAGAATAACTTCATCAGATAGGGATTCAGTCTCCACCAACCCCATCCATTCCTGCGATGTGTTCTTGGCTCTATCTTTAGGCAGAGACCCTGGAATTTTGTACCAACATCACTCATCCACAGGACCTAAGTGTAGCCCCTCTCCAGGTAAGGGACAAAGATTTATACTAACAATTTTCCCCAACCACATGGCCTGCTTGAGGACCCTGTGTCTTGTGTTGCCTTCTTGCTTCTCTTCAGGTAGGGACCATAGACTCCTGCTGCCAACTCCATACATCCCCAGTGAACACTCTTGGCATGGCCTTTTAGTTAGTCATGTTTATGTTTTTTGCAATAGGATGTTTATTAAAGTCAAAGAGGAATACAGAATAAATAATGGACTGGACTAGAAAAAACAACTTCCTATGTCATATAATGGTTAAAACAGTAAGTGTACAAAAGAACAACAAAAGTGTATTGAAAGTAGAAAGAGGAAAGAATCAAGCCACATATAAAGGTAGACCCATTAAAAAACAGCAAGTTTTTCGATGGAGACTATAAAAATCAGAAGTGACTGGACTAATGTCCTACAAGTTATAAAGACCACTGATGCCAGCCTGGACCCAGGAAAACTATTGATTATAATGGAGGGAGAAAAAACTTTACATGGTAAAAACAGATTTAAAGAATTTATAACCAAAAGACCAACTTTGAAGAGGATACTGGAAGGAATACTTAGATCTGAAGAGATCATTAGATATGGCCAAAAACCCCAAAGGAACAAATAGAAAATTCTAGAGCACTGAATCAAAAGAGGTCTAATAAAATACCACAAAACAACAGAACCATGCAAATTAATGCTTATTTTAAAATAATAACTCGTAATGCTAATGGCATCAACTCCTCAATAAAAACAAAACACAGAGGAGCAGATTGGATCAGAAAACAGGCTATGTATTTTTGCTGCCCCCAAGCAGTTCCAGTTCCAAGCAACTGGAACTAAGAAGCAAGTAGACTTCTAGTCTGCTGTCTCATAAAATGACTTAATAAGCAAAAAAGAATCAGAAGAAAGAAGGAGGGTTCTTCATACTTATTAAAGAAAAAATACACTGGAAAGAAGACATATTGTGTGAGCATAGCTAGATTCTTTCTTCTTGTCTTCCTTCCTTTTTTCTTTCTTTCTTCATTCCTTCCTTTCTTTCACTCATTCTTTCTTTCCTTCTTTCTTTTGTCAACTTGACGCAAGCTAGAGTTCTTTGAGGAGAGAACCTTTATTGATAAAATATCTTTATACAATTGCCCTATAGGTAAGTCTGTGGGGTATTTTCTTGAATAAAGATTAATGTGTAAGCGTGGTCCTGGGATGTGTAAGAAATCAAACCATGAAGAACATGCCAGTAAGCAGCATTTTGCTTCTGTTTCTGTCACCAGGTTTCTGCCATGAATTCATACCCTCACTTCCTTCAGTGATGGAGTGTGTCTTGCAAGTTGTAAGATTAAATAAACCTTTCCTTTCAAATTGCTTTTGATCACAGCAATAGAAACACCAAGACAATAATTTCAAGTGTACATGAACCAAACACAGGATGATCCAATTTCTGAAGTGAAACATTATTAGATATAAAAACACAGATTGATACTAACACAAAGATAATGATTTTTATCAATACCCTATTCTCAGAGAAAGACAGGTTGTCTAGAAAATAGTTAAACAAACAAACAAACAACCATGGAGGCAGACACCATCATAAATCAAATGGACATAACAGAAATCCATGGAACATTTTACTAAAACACTAAAGAATATACATTCTTCTCTGCAGTACACGAAATGTTTTCCAAAATTTACTACATATTAAGATGCAAAGCAAGTCTCAACAAATATAAGATGACATCACATACTCCATTCTTTCTGGCCACCATGGAGTAAAGCTAGATCAACAGCAATAGAAAACATAGAAAGTACACAAATTCACAGAAACTAAGCAACCCACTGCTCAATGACAACTGGGTGAAGGAAGAGTAGACAGGAAGAGATAAAATCAGGATTGAAATGAATAAAATAGAAATGGAAAAGTTAATTAAAAAAATCAACTACACCAAGAGTTGATTTTTGAAAACATTAACAATATTGACAAACCACTAGCCATATTAATCAAGAGAAAGTGAGAGAATCCCAAATTAAAGATGAAAAAGTAGACATTGCAAGAAGTGCTGAGGAAATGCAACCATAAGGAAATACTATGAATATTGATGTTTCATTAAACTGAAAAATCTAAAAGCAATGGAAAAATTTCTTTACACATAAAACCTATGCAAGCTAAATTAAGATAAATTTAATAATATACATAGATACATAACAGCTAATGTGATAGAAGCAGTAATTAAAAATCTTCCAATTTAAAAAAAAAGAAGCCAAAGGACAGATGGTATCAGCAGAGAATTCTACCAGATATTCAAAGAACTAACACCCCTTAAGATATTCCACAAAATAGAAAATGAAGGAACACTTCCAAATTCTTTTTACAAAGCCAATATTACTCTGATACCCAAACCTGACAAAGACCTAGCAAAAAGAAAATTATAGGGCAGTATCTTTGTTAAATCCAGATACAAAGTTTCAATAAAATCCTGGGAAACTGAAATCAAGAACATATCAAAAATTACATACTATGAACATGTGGGCTCCATTCCAGAGATGGGTCAACGTACGTAATCAATAAACATACTCCACCATAAAAAGAAGAAGCCAAATGATCATCTCATTAGATGCAGAAAATGCCAAAATCTAACATCCATTGATAATAAAAGTCCTGGAAAGTCTAGGGATTTAGCAGATAGATATCAACATAATAAACATAATATACAACAAACCCAAAGCCATTCTCATCCTAAGTGGACAAAAATTCAAAAGTACTTCCAGTGAAATCAAGAACAAGACAAGGATATCCACTCTCTTCCCTCCTGTTCAAGCTAGTATTGGATGTCATAGCCAGAGTAATAGGACATAAAAAGGAGAAAAGAGGGACATGGGTAAGAAAGGAAGAATGAAAATATCGTCCTTTGTAGATGATATGATTCTATACATGAAGGACTCTGAAAATTCCATCGGAAAATCCCTACGGATGGTAAACACATTGAGTGAAAAAGCAAGATGCACAATTAATACTGAAAAATCAGTAGACTTTCTATATACTCATGACAAACATGTAGGGATAAATGAATGAAACAATACCAATCACAATAGCCTAAAATACTAGTCAACATATCTAAAAACAGAATAACAATAAACCAGAAACAGATTAGTAATAAAAACAACAACAACAACAACATAATAAAAACCCACTAAAACTAAATCTAAGGAAGTGAAAGAACTGTACAATGATAACTTTAAGACACTGCAAAAAGAAACTGAAGAAGATGCCAAAAGATGGAACCAATGCTCATGGCTTGGTAAAATTATTGTGACAATGACCATCTCTACATATTCAATATACTATCTATCAAAATTCCAATATAATTCTTCACAGAAAGTGAAAAAAATCTTAATTTTTATATGGAAATACAAAGGACCCAGCAGAGCCAAAACAATCCAGAATAATAATAACAACAACAGCAACAACAACAAACTTAAGTTATACTCCAGAGCTATAGTAATGAAAATAGTATGATGTCAGCATAGAAACAGATTCATCAACCAATGGAATAGAACTGAGGCCTTCAAAATAAGCCCACACTCTTGCAGCCAGTTGAGTTTTTACAAAGAGGTCAACAAAACACATGAGGAAAGACAGCATCTTCAACAAATGATACTGAGCAAACTGGGTAGCTTCATGTAAAAGAATGAAACTGGCCTCTTATTTCTAAGGCTTCACTAAACTCAACTCTAAATAAATCAAGTACCCAACAAAAGACATTACACCTCATATAGGAGGAAGTAGGGAATACACTTGAATTCACTGACGTAGGAAAAGGCTTTATGAACAGGATTCTGATATTGCAGGCATTAAGTTCGATGTATTAAATGGGACTTCATGGAAGAAAGAACTTCTGGACAACAAAGGACACTATCATGTGAGTAAAGAGGCATCTTATACAATGGGAGGAAAGTATTGACCAGCTCTACACTAGACAGAAGGTTATTATCTAGAACACGCAAAGAACTCAATAATTTAAACATCAGTAATACAAACAACTCACTTAAAAATAGGACGTGGAACTAAACATGGAGTTCTCAAAAGATGAAATACAAACATCTGACAAATATTTTTTAAATGTTCCATGTTCTTAACCATTGCGGGGGGAAAAACTATAAAACTAGTTTGAAATTCCATGTTAGGCAAATCTGATGGATTTTTTTTATAGAGAAGCTAGAAATATACACTGGGAAAAAAGACAGTATCTTCAACAAATTGTGCCAGTAAGACTAGATGGCTACATATAGAATAATGCAAATAGATCCTCACTTACAACCCTGCACAAAACTTAAGTTCAAATGGATCAAAGACCTCAGTATAAATTCACACACACTGAACCTGATAGAAGAGAGTGAGGAATAGCCTTGAGCTCATTGGCACAGGAAAAGACTTCCTGAACAGAACACTGATAGTGCAGGCACTAAGATCAACAATTAATAAATGGGACCCCAAGAAACTGAAAAGTTTCTGCAAGCAAAGGACACTGTCCTTCAGACAAAGTGGCAGGCTACAGAATGGAACAAGATTTTTTACTAACTCCATATCTGATAGAGGGCTAATATCAAATATACATAAAGAACTCAAGAAACTATATATCAAAAACAAAACAAAACAAAAAACCATCCAAAAACAAAAACAACAAAAAATCCATTTGAAAAATGCGGTACAGATCTAAACAGAGAATTCTCAACAGAGAAAACTCAAATGGCTGAGAAACTCTTACTGAAACATTCAACATCCTAAGCCATCAGAGAAATGAAAATCAAACTACTTTAAGATTCCATCTTTGAGATTCCAACTGCCAGAATGGCTAAGTACAATAATCAAAATAGCAGTTCATGCTGGCAAAGATGTGGAATAAGGGGAACACTTACTCCTCCATTGCTGGTAGGAGTGCAAACTTATATAGCCACTATGGAAATCAATATGGCATTTTCTCAGAAATTTAGGAATGAATCTACCTCAAGATCCAGCTATACCACTCTTAGGCATATACCCAAAGGATGCTCCATCCTACCATAAAAACACTTGCTCAACCATGTTCATTACTACTTGATAGGGGAATGTCTTTCTGTACATTGTGAATATGTGTTTCTCTGATTGGTTGACAAATAAAGCTGTTTGGTCTATGGCAAGGCAGCTTAGAGGCAGGTGGGAAATTCAAAGGGAGAGACAGGAAGAAGGTGTGTGTGTGTGTGGAATGCCAGCAAGCTGCCCAAGGAGCAACATGTAATGGGATGCAGGTAAAACCACAGAACATGTAGCAATACACAGATTAATAGTTATGGGCTAATTTAAGATATAAGAGCTAGCTAGCAAAAGGCTTGAGCCATGGCCATGCAGTTATAATTAATATAAGCCTCTGTGTGTTTACTTGGGGGTCATGAATGAGAGATTTGTCCCAACCAGCAGGCTGGGACACAGGAAAACTTCCAACTACAACTACTCTATGCCCAACACACAGAAATTGGAAATAACCTAGATGTCACTTAGCAGGAGAATGGATAAGTAAAATGTGATATAATTACACAATGGAGCATTTGTTACTCAGCTCTTTTAAAAAATGATATGGTATTTGCAGGTAAATGGAAAGAACTAGAAAAAAAATCATCCTGAGTGAGGTAAACCAGACGCGCAAAATTAATATGGTATGTATTTGCTTACATGTGGATATTAGCCATTAAATAAATGATAACCAAGTTAAAATCCATAAAGCTTGATGATAGAAGCCATGCTGTCACCTCTGGGAACAGCGTACCAATATTTTGCGAATGGAGCTCCTTATGGCAAAGTCCTTTGGAGAATCCTATCCACCTGGCAAGGACCTGTGGAAGCAATGCTGCAAATCCATGCACTGATCCTAGGAAGCTAATGGGCTTCACACCCCTCTACCTTTTGCAATGCTTTTTCTCATGGTAATTCTTAGTTTTGCTTTGTCAGTTGTGCTTACAGTTGAGTGTTTTGGGAACAAAAGTTGATAATTTTTCTAAATGTCTCTACAAGGAAATTAAGTCTCTCTGCAGTCATTCATAAAAAACCGGTTTCTCAGGTCACCCCTGGCTGCCTTTGCAGTCATTCTGAGTAAGCAGGAGGAAATCACGAAGGTTAATGATTCTTGCTTACTTAACTATTCTAAAAAGGAGATAACTGCATTGGGAGATGGTTTTTTAAAAGATGACATTAAAAACTTATAGGGACACATGAGGAAAAGGTAAAAGATATGAAAGGTCAGACATCTCTCTGGTGCCAGGATATGCATGGTTAGGTACCTTTTTCAGTTGAAACTCTCAGTTCCCTTGGAAGGAAAAGTACACGTAGAAACTGCCAGGAAGAATAGAAACTCAGTTCCAACAGTTAAAGAGTTAGGTAATCATTATCATTTTAAGAATTTTTTCTTTCTTTATTAAGAAATTTTTATTCATTTAACATTCCAATCACAGATCCCCCTCTCTTCCCTCCTCCTGCCCTCCCCACCTTCCCTTCTCAACCCACCCCTCATTCCCTCACACTGGTAGAATTTGCTGAAGGAGGCAGAAGCAGGAGGATCACGAGTTCAAGGCCAGCCTGGGCTACATATTTTAAGAATTTATAAAGAAAATAATTATAACTGTTGTCCATATAAAAGTGATATACAGATTATTTAGAAATTGACTTACACTAGAAAATAATATCCTAGGTATGGCATCATACACTCGGCTGATCATAAAAAGATAAAAGTATCACATTGCTAAGTACTAATCATAAGGTTTAAATCTTCTTCTTTGTAACTGCTTGTTTGCTGCCAGCTAGGGCACAGTATGAATAAGATGTACCTGGCTAGATATAATTATTTGGCTTGCAATATAAAATTTAGTGATATGGGGTAAAGGTCAATGATGTCAAGGGAGTGGGGAAGAGGAAAAGAAGCTAAGATGGGTAAACATCAATGGTTCCTGGAAAATGATTAAAGAGAAATGTATTGCAACTTCTCATGCTTGAATGCATTAGAACTTGTATAAATAAAAATGGCTTGAGTTATTCAACACCATCTCTTTGAATGACAACCAGTGGTCAGACTCCTCCTTTTTTTGCCAACTTCACACCTCTGTCCTGTGGCTCAGAACTGCTCTGGAGCTGGACTCCAGCATCCTGAGAGGTTAGTCATAAAGGAATGGACTTGGGGGACGCAAGGATCCCTTTGAGAGGGGGAAATAGAATATATTTTTTGGTTAGACTGGAGCTGGAGGGTTAAGAGGAGGGTCATGAATGGATCCAATTGGGAGGGGTTGGGTGGATGGGATTGAGGGAGGGAATGAGGGTAGAGACAGCTAGAATTGAAGGGCATTGGGGGTTGGGGTGATATGGAAACCTAGTGCAGTGGACTCTTCATACAATTTATCAAGTCTCCAAAAAAAATGAGGGAGTCAGAACCCCTACTGGCCACCTCTTGTTACCAAATGAAGTTTCTAGTACTGAGACTGGATTTTACCCAATTGAATTGTTGGCTGAAAGGGTCCTATGGAAATCCCCAAACAACCCAGGCTGTTGTCAAGACAGTAGGTTGCTCTCCACTCCACAAACTGACAGTAAGTCCTCATTGCTGAAGACAACACCTCCACACCTCATCGAACATGGTGAGGGTGAGTTGGTGCCTCCATAGAACCTTCACCCCATGTTAGAATGTCTTTGATATGGAAAGGTACTTTGAAGATTACCCAAAGAGAAATATAAACTCCAATCCAGCCACAAAATCTTTCATCTGCAACCTGTTCTGCCTGCAAAATATGCAAGGGCAATGGTGGCATAAATTTTGTGGGAGTAACCAACCAATGTTTGATCTGCCTTAAGGCCCACTTGATGAGACTGAACCCATAACTGACCCCATTTGGGTGACAAAGAACAGAGGCTGGAAAGCCCAGAGCCCTAGGGTAAAACAAAATACTACTGGAATGAAAAAAAAGGTAGCAATAAAATAACTCCTAGTGATATCCTGCTATACTCAGATTGGTGTCTTAATTTAGTCATCATCAGAGAGGCTTCCTTTTGCAGCAGACAGATGGGAACAAATAAAGAGATCTACAGTCAGATATTACACAGCGAGAAACCTTGGAACATTAAGCCCTAAACAAAATGTCTCCATCTAATTTTTCCTCTCATAGTTAAGAGAACCCTGCAGAAGAAAAGGCAGAAAGGTATGGGAGACAGAGGATACCAGAAGAACAAGGCCTTCTAAAACAACCGAGTAAAGATTGAATGAATTCCCAAAAACTGAAGCAACAATTATAGACCCTACATGGGTCTTCACAGGTCTTCTGCATATATACTATAGATGTTTAATATTTTTATGGGACTCCAGAATGTGTGATAGAGTGGGTCTCTGATTCTTGTGTCTTCTCTTGGGGCTTTTTATTTTTCTTTTGGTTATTCTTGTCCAATTTCAATATGATGGATTTTGTTTTATCTTATTATATTTTATTTCATTGTGTTTTGTTGTTGTATCTTAGAATCTTAATTTTTCCTAATGAAAGACAGAAAGGAAGTGGATCTGGATGGGAGAGGAGTTGTGGAGGAACTGGTTGGAGTACAGGGAGGGGAAGCTGGATGTACATTGTATCAGATGAGATAAGAACATATGTTTAGTAACAGTGAAAGAATAAAAAGACAAATGATGGTATGGATAGGAGAAACACTTATTTACTGCTTGTGAGATTGTAAACTGGTGCAGACACTATGGAAATCATTGTAAATTTTCTCAATAAACTATAAATAGATATACTATATTATCTAGTTATAGGACTCTTGAGACTATACCCAAAGGTATCTATATCCTGCTACACACACACACACACACACACACACACACACACACACACACACGCACACGCACATACACACACACATACATCCATGTTATTGATACTTTATTCATAGTAGCCATAGAAAGAAACAGCCTAAATGTCCATAATCTGATGAGTGGAAAATAAAAATGTGAAATATTTATACAATGAAATGCTGTTCAGCTTTAAGGAAAGTGAGATTATGAAATTCTTAAGTAAATAGTTGAAACTAGATACAGTCATTCTAAGTAAGATAACTCAGATCCAGAAAGATAAACATTTCACATTTTTACCCATCTGTGGATATTAGCTTTGAATCTTTATACATATTTGTTTCATTTAGAGTACCTACAGAGGTCAAGACATCAGTAGGTAGCCCTTGGGGATGGAATTTAAAGGAGGAGAGATAAAATGCAGTCCTATAAAGTGTTAAAATGGGAATAATGGAACAAAATGATTAAGTTGGGGTGGAGAAGGAAGGGTAGGGTAGGTAAGGCAATATGGCGAGAGATTCCAAAAAGTCATATGAAAACTTGAGTTCCTTTCAACAAGGCAACAGTACCCTTACTACATACCAGAGACTAAGAAGAAGCCCAGCGTCAGGAAATGGCTACTTCTTTTAGAGTAGTTGGCCAGTGACTTATCATAGATCTGCCAACAAGTATAAGCTACAGCTAGTGCTTTTGCTTACCCTCTAGAACCTGATAGTAAGACCTTATTGCTGAAGACAATGCATACTTGACTCACAAAATGAGGAAAAATAAAAGGAAAAATGGGTAGATCCATTCCTATCACCTTCATTGTTCTTGAAAGTTTGATACATATTACCAGAGGAGAAAAATAGCCATCAGTTTTACCCAGCTGTGAACCTATGAGCTACAATAACCACCGGCCTAGAAAGGCAGGCCCACTTGCTCAACACTGGTATAAACATCATGGGAGTAACCAATCACTTTCTGATTGGATTTATGTCCCATTCTACAAGATGAAATGAATATTTAGTACTGTTGTTGGGCTCAGAATTTATGACTAGATAGATCATAGGTCTTAAGAGTGAATCTACTACTATGATGTTGCTAAGTGAAAACAATGTATAACATATTCCATTATAATGTCTTATTGTTAAGCCCATAGATTAAAGTATCTCTTAGCCCTCAGCAGAGAAATTTCTACGTAGTAGATGGTGATGTGTATTGGTATATGGTAATATGTTTATTAACATAAAGACTCACAACTGGCCAAGATATAAAGAATAAGAGAGATGGGATACTCAGCCTAAAAGGGACATGTTCAAGGATCTTTGTGGAAGAGGCTAATGAAAGAGTGTAAGAGCCATAGACAGTGGGTGAATGACTACAAGGAAACAATGTTTTCTGAATGCAGAGGGAAAGTTGAACCTATGAACTCACATTGGTTATGACAGCATGCACAAGACCTGTGCAGACTTAAGCTATACCAAATTCCAGCGTGGAGAAAGGAGTAGGGCACCAAGTCCCAACCCAAGCTGTGGAGCTATTGGCAATTTATAGCTGCTGATAGAGAGAATCAGTTTTCTCTAAAGGTACTGGTAAGGAGACTGTGGTTAAGTGGAAGGCCTTACTTTCAAGAATATATGAACAACATAAATTGTAGGTGATGGATTTATTAAAAAGAAGAGAAAATTAAAAGAACACAAAGTTGTGTGGGTAGAGAATGACAAGTACATCTGAAAGGATTTGGTGGAGATGGTATAGAGATGATCAAAACATATATAAAATTCTTAAAGAATAACTAATATATATCTATATAAATAAATAAAAGTGTACAGATTAGTGAAATGAAATGTATCATATTCTGACAGTATTTTAATATGATACCAGACAAAATATTCTATAAATTCATAATAAAGTTCACATTAAAGTATCACAGTAGCTTATTCATCTTTAGTTTGACCAAATTCTAGATGCAAAAATATAATTTATAAATTTCTTTTACAATTCTTTATAATCTCCAGGAGTATATTTCTGGGTTTCTTTCCTACCTTTTTCAAGTGAAAAATTTGCTTTCTAGCAAGCACAAAGGAGTTTGAATGTCATGAAAAATGTATAGTTTGAGACAAGGTAAGTTATATCTGAGTATTGTTCTCTTTTACAGATGGGTACTTTAGAATGGTAACTAAATTTTTGTTCTGATTTGTAACACAGGGAGGCCAACTCTAGCACTGATAATGCTCAGTGTGGTTCCATTGACTGCTGGTGTCTTTTTCTTGGCTAAGTAAAACAGCCAGCTTCATTACTTTATGTATTAGTACTCTATAGTTGGAAGTTTTCTTCAAATCTCTCCCACTCTAGTCCCCCAAGTAAACATACAGAGGCTTATATTAATTAGAATTGCTAGGCCATTAGCTCAGGCTTGTTACTGATTAGCTCTTACACTTAAATTAACCCATAATTCTTACCTATGTTTAGTCACATGGCTTGGTACCTTTTCTCAGTTCTGCCTGGACATCTTGTTCCCTGTGTCTGGTTGGTGACTCCTGACTCTGCTCTTCCTCTTCCCAGCATTCCTTTAATCTGCTTGCCCCACCTATACTTCCTGCCTGGCTACTGGACAATCAGTGTTTTATTAAACCAGTGTACAAAAGCATTATCCCACAGAATTTTCCCTTTTCTGTCTAAACAAAAAGGAAGGTTTTAACTTTAACATAGTAAAATTACATATAATAGAACAGTTGTGAAGCAAGAATTACAATTATAATATCTAGTCTGTTTGTATTTTGCAAAATTAAAGAAAATATTCTAATATGTATCCTATATTTGTGAGTCTAAAGTTTTATATCTAATTTATCTTTTAGTATAACCAAGATAAATTACAACCATCTAGTCTTCAACTACATCAAAGATGTCAGAAGGATATAATATTACCTAAGTAAACAGAAAATGCATTGCAAGCAACTTCTGAAATTCTGGAAATGACAGAGACAGCTGCCTGCTTGGACAGTCATCCAAAGTTCCTCTGTAATGTTGGGACATCCATCTTCAGCCAATAGGCCTAGAGTTTTTTAGTTGCTTCTCCCTGTGTCCTGCAGAATATATGGCACTCTCCTCTGTGATGCAGAAACCAGAAGGACCATCTCGCCTTGCAAAGTTCAGTGGTCATTTTCCTATGGGTCCTGCATGTCCAGTCTATACAACATTTTGTCAAGCAGTCCAGGCAAGGACAGTTTCTTGCTCAAATGGCTATTTTTGTCAAGAAGATGATAAAGGCCATATGGAGTGTCTTCAACGCGCATCTTCCTTTTTGAAGTAAATCATTGTTGCCAGGAGCAGACATGTCTCATTGTCCAGGAAAGTCTAAGTTTTTAAAACATTTTAAGGACCATATTCTGTAGGTCTTTGAAGTGTTTGAAGACTACCTACCTAATTTAAATATACCTTTATATACCTAAAAACTTAACCAACATGACTACAAAATTGAATATCATAGATGACTATTAATCTGCATTTCTTAATTATACATTACAATTTTAAGTAATCTGCATTTCTTAATTATACATTACAATTTTAAGTAAACTGCACAAACATAATACCTTAAACAAGAGTAGAAATATACATACAGTATAACAAAATTAACTTTAAATTTGTATCAATAAACTAAAATCCATAGCATTGTAAAACAATTTTAAACAAGTTGTTGCTCTCTAAAAGTAGATTCAATATTCTACCCTTTTATCCTATCATATCTATATCCTATGCATCTATATCATATCTCCCTTTCTTCTTTTAGAAAGAGATTGACTATGACCAATAACAATTTGTAACCAACAAACTAAACAAAGATAAACATCCATAATTCATTTTTTGGTTATGTGGGCATAGTGTTCTAGGCTACTTCCTGCTGATAGAGGGTGTTGGTAGTGTTATGAGGATCCTGAGAAAATTTGAGATAATGGTCAAGTCCTAGGAAGGCCGGCTATAACCTTTGTTGATAGGTACCATCTGTTCAGGTTCAGGAGGTCTGGCTTGATCAAATCTGATCCATCTTAAATTGGAACAAATCCATAGCCTCTTGCTTCCTGTGAAAATAAAAACAGAGCCTCATTTTCAAAGCAATATATCCTTAGATGCCAATTTTGAAGTCAAAATACCTTTAAAATATACATATTGGTTTAACTGAGCAGCTTTACAATCAAATGTCTTTCTGCAGTTAAAAATATCAAAGACAACACAATCCAGATTCTCTGTGTAATATCCATCTTTACACGGTTTATTTTTATACTACCTTTACTGTCTCTTTAAAGACTTTATTTTTAAAAACTATTTCTTTATATAACTGTCTATATTCATTTTCTTCTCTCTTTGAAGCCTACATACATTTTTTTTACACACTGTAAACCATTTAAAATCTTGTTCCATCATAATCTGCCTTATTGTGAGTCTATTGCTTTAAACTGCAGCATTACTAGGACTGAAATGGCAGCTTTGGCTGCTGGCTCCACCCATCTCAGTTTTCCAAGCATCCCTTTAATCTGCTCACCCCACCTATACTTCCTGCCTGGCTACTGACCAATCAGTGTTTTATTAAACGAGTGTACAAAAGCATTATCTCACAGCAGTACTCCCCCAAAAGTAACAAATATTTGAATTTACTGAAGAACTACCAAATTCAAGAATTCAAGGCTTAAAGCAAGCTATTGGGAGGATGCAAAGATTTTTCTTTTTTTCTGTTTTTTTTTTTTTAGAGTTTTTAAAATTTATTTTACATACCAATCACAGATCCCCCTCTCTTCCCTCCTCCTGCCCCTCCAGCCTTCCCCTCAACCCACCCCTATCCCCTCCTCCAACAAGGTAAGATTTCCCATGGGGAGTCAGCAGAGCTTGGTAGATTCAGTTGAGGCAGATCCAAGCTCCTCCCCCTGCAACAAGGCTGTTCAAGGTGTCTCAGTATAGGTAGTGGGCTCCAAAACTCCAGCTCATGCACCAGGGATGGATCCTGATCCTACGGCCAGGAAGCCCCTTAAGCAAATCAAGCTACACAACTGTCTCCCTTATGCAGAAGGTCTAGTCCAGTCCCATGGAGTCTCCACAGCTGTTGGCCTAAAGATCACAAGTTCCCACTAGTTTGGTTTGGTTGTCTCTGTAGGTTTCCCCATCATAATCATGATGCCCCTTGCTCATAGAATCCCTCTTCACTCTCTTCAACTGGACTCCTGGAGCTCGGCCTGGTACTTGGCTGTGGATCTCTGCATCTGCTTTCATCAGTTACTGGAGGAAGGCTCTACCATAACAGTTAGGGTATTCGCCAATCTGATTACTGAGGTAAGACAGTTCAGGCATCCTCTCCACTATTGTTAATAGTTTAACCTGGGGTTATCCTTGTGGATTTGGGGGAACTTTCCTAGCATGCAGTTTCTACCTATCCCCATTTTGTTGTTCTCCCACTTTGTCCCTGTTCCAGATCAACCATCCTGTTCCCTTATGTTTTATCTCCCATTCCCTACCCTCTGTTCCCTTCCATCCCCAGTTTACTCATGGAGATTTCATCTGTTTCCCTTTCCCAGGGCAATCCATGCATCCTTCTTAGGGTTCTCCATGTTAGCTAGCTTCTCTGAGCTGTGGGTTGTATTCTGGTTATCCTTTGCTTTACATACTAGTATCCACTTATGAGTGAGTATATACCATTTTTTTGTCCTTCTGAGTTTAGGTTACCTCACTCAGCATGATATTTTCTAGTTCCATCCATTTGCCTGCAAATTTCAAGATGTCATTTTTTTTTTCTGCTGAGTAGTACTCTATTGTGTATATGTACCACATTTTCTTTATCCATTCTTCAGTTGAGGGGCATCTAGGTTGTTTACAGGTTCTGGCTATTATGAATAATGCTGCTATGAACATAGTTTTCATGTGACCTTGTGGTATGATTGAATATTCCTTGGGTATATGCCCAAGAGTTTTATAGCTGGGTCTTGAGGAAGATTAATTCCCAATTTTTTGAGAAATTGCCATACTGATTTCCAAATTGGCTGTCACATTTACACTCCCACCAATAGTGGAGGAGTGTTTCCCTTGCTCTGAATCCTGTCCAACATAAACTGTTACCAGTGTTTTTGATTTTAGTCATTTTGACAGGTGTAAGATGGTATCTCAGAGTCATTTTGATTTGCATTTCCTTGATGACTTAGGATGTTGAGCAATTCTTTAAATGTCTTTGGCCATTTGAGATTCTTCTGTTGAGAATTCTCTGTTTAGCTCTGTAGACCATTTTTTAATTGAATTGCTTGGCATTTTGATATCTAGTTTCTTGAATTCTTTATATATGTTGGAGATCAGCCCTCTGTCAGATGTGGGGTTGGTAAAGATCTTTTCTCATTCTGTAGGCTGCCATTTTATCTTATTACCATGTCCTTTGCCTTACAGAAGCTTCTCAGTTTCAGGAGGTCCCACTTATTAATTGTGGCTCTCAGTGTCTTTGCTACTGGTGTTTTATTTAGGAAGTGGTCTGCTGTGGGACGTCCTGTATGTTGTGAATAAATAAAATGCTGATTGGCCAGTAGCCAGGCAGGAAGTATAGGATAGGCGGGACAAACAGAGAAGAGGTGGCTGGGAGGTGGAAGTCTGAGAGAGATGCCAGCCTGCCGTCCAGGGAGTAACATGTAAAGGCAACAGGTAAAGCCATGGAACACATGGCATCATATAGATGAACAGAAATGGGCTGAGTTAAGTGTAAGAGCTAGTCAATGGTAGGCCTGAGCTAATGGCCCAGCAGTTTAATTAATATAAGTTTCTGAGTGATTATTTTATAAGTGGTTGCGGGGTCCATGGTGCTGGGCAGGATTGGAGAAAACTCCAGCTACAAATGGACATCCAACAGGTTGGCAAGAGTTTCCACCTAAACCTGAGAAAGAAGATTCCAAAATGGAGCTAAAAACAGCTTCCTAGTTGTCTCTCTCAAGTTAGCTGCATCCTGTGAGTTTGAGCTACTATGGCGGGTTCCTGGCATGCTATGGCAGGAATGAGGTGTCTGCTAGTGTCACATTACACTGCTGCATGGTCGATTTAGCCTTTGTTAGTACAAAAAAAAAAAAAGGTTTCTGGGCTACACACTACGGTACACATGGCTCCAGACCCAGAGCTGGCGGTAAACTGTACCACTGTCATGTTGGGAAGCTGATGGGGGCAGAGCATCAGCCACAGCACTGTTTCAGTCTTAGAATGCTGCAGTTTAAAGCAATAGACTCACAATAAGGCAGATTCAGTTGGAGTAGTTTCCAATATGTGTAAAAACGTACATAGGCTTGGAAGCGAGAGAAAAAGGAATATATACAGGTATATAAAAATACATAGTTTTAAAAAATAAAGTCTTTAAGGAGACAGTAAAGGTAATATAAAAAATAGCCATGTAAAGATGGATATTACGCAGAGAATCTGGATTGTGTTGTCTTTGGGATTTTTAACTGCACAAAAAACATTTGATTGTAAAAGCTGTTGAGTTAAGCCAATATGTATATTTTAAAGATACCTTGACTTCAAAATTTGGATCTAAGAATATGTTGCTTTGGAAAAGAGGCTCTGCTTTTGTTTCCACAGAAAGCCAAAGGCTATGGATTTGTTCCAGATTAAGATACATCAGGTTTGACCAGTCAAGACCCCCTGAAAGGTCTCTGATGACACCATGGCCCAGATGATCCAACATCCAGAATGGTTTCAAGGTAACTGGCTCAGACAATACAGACTCATGGACTATCCCATAAGCCTAAAATTTTCTTTGTGTCCCCATAAGATACAGAGCCCCCATCCAGCAGGAAGTAGTAAGAGAAGCTACACCCAGATTCCCAAATATACCAAGCTGGCTTTGAAGATGGAATTGGCTTATTCCTTCTCTAGACTCAAGCATATTCCTAAAATAAAAGGTTAAGAGATTCTTGTGTCCCATATCAGAAGAGCCCTCTGGTGTGGGACAGAGAAAAACCAATATTTTTATTTAAAGCAGGTTGATTATAAATACAATCTCTTTCTAAAGAAGAAAGGGGGATGGTATAGATAATGATAGGATGTAAGGGTAGATAAATGAACCTACTTTTAGAGAGCAACTTGTTTAGAATTGTTTTACATTGCTATGGATTTTAGTTTATTGATACAAATTTAAAGTTAATTTTGTTATAATGTGTGTATATTTCTACTCTTGTTTAAGGTATTATGTTTGTACAGCTCATTTAAAATTGTAATGGATAATTAAGAAATAGATTAATAATTAGTCATCTATGATAATCATACTTGTAGCCATGTTACTTAAGTCTTCGAGGTATACGTAGATATATTTCAGATAGACAGGTAATCTTCAAACACTTCAAAGACCTACAGAATATGACATTTAAAATGTTTTAAAAATTTAGACTTTCTGGACAATGAGACATGTCTGCTCCTGGCAGCACCGATTTACTTCAGAGAGGAGGATGGGCATCTCAGACACTCTATATAGAGTTTATCTTCTTCTTGGCAGAAATAGCCATTTGGGCAAGAAACTGTTCTTGCTGGACTGCTTGATCGACTGGACATGCAGGACCCATAGGAAGGTGACCACTGAACTTTGCTTGGCAAAATGGTCCTTCAGGTTCCTGCTTTGCAGAGGCAACTGCCAGACATTCTACAGGACACAGAGAAAAGTGACTGAGAGACTTTAGACCTGTGGGCTGAAGACAGATGCCCCAACTTTACAAAAGAACTTTGGATGACTGTCCAGGCTGCCAGCTGTCTCTGTCTACTCTCACAAGACTCTCGAAAGTTGCTCGCGTCCTTCTCCCATTTCTCAGGTAATAACTCACAAATATGAAATAGATAGGATATCTTCTTTAATTTTGCCAAATACAAATAGACCAGATATTGTAACTGTAATTCTTGTTAGATAACTGTTTTGTTATATGCAATTTTACTATGTTAAAACTAAAAGCTTCCTTTAAAAAAAAAAAAAACCAGAAAAGGGGAAGTACTGTGGGATGTCCTGTATGTTGTGAATAAATAAAATGCTGATTGGCCAGTAGCCAGGCAGGAAGTATAGGATAGGCGGGACAAACAGAGAGGAGAGGCTGGGAGGTGGAAGTCTGAGAGAGATGCCAGCCTGCTGTTCAGGGAGTAACATGTAAAGGTAACAGGTAAAGCCATGGAACACATGGCATCATATAGATGAACAGAAATGGGCTGAGTTAAGTGTAAGAGCTAGTCAATGGTAGGCCTGAGCTAATGGCCCAGCAGTTTAATTAATATGAGTTTCTGAGTGATTATTTTATAAGTGGTTGCGGGGTCCATGGTGCTGGGCAGGACTGGAGAAAATTCCAGTTACAGTGGTCTGCTGTGGTAATGCGTTCAAGACTACTTTCTGCTTTCTCTTCTATCAGGTTTAGTGTAACTGGTTTTATGTTGAGGTCTTTTATATACTTCAACTTAAGTTTTGTGCATGGTGATATATATGGATCTATTTGTAATCTTCTATGTATTGACATCCAGTTATGCCAGCACCATTTGTTGAAGCTGCTTTCTTTTTTCCATTTGACAGTTTTGGATTCTTTGTCAAAAATCAGGTGTTCATATGTGTGTGGATTGCTGTCAGGGTCTTCAGTTTGATTCCATTGGTCCACATTTTGTTTTTTATGCCAATATCAAGCTCTTTTTATTACTATGGCTCTATAGTAGACCTTGAGGTCAGGGATGGTGATACCTTCAGAGGTTGCTTTATTATACAGGATTGTTACAGCAAGCTGACAGCCAACATCAAATTAAATGGAGAGGAACTCAAAGCAATTCCACTAAAATTAGGAACAAGACAAGACTGTCCACTCTCCCTATATCTATTACTTGAAGTCCTAGCTAGAGCCATAAGACAACAAAAGGAGATCAAGGGAATACAACTTGAAAAGGAAGAAGTCAAGCTTTTGCTACTTGCAGATGATATGATAGTATACATAAGGGACCCCAAAAATTTTACTAGGGAATGCCTACAGCTGATAAAGACCTTCAGTAATGTGTCAGGATACAAGATTAACTCAAAAAAATCAGTAGCAAATGATAAACGGGCTCAGAAAGAAATCAAAGAACCATTGCCCTTTCTAATAGCCACAAATAATATAAAATACCTTGGGGTAACTCTAACTAAGCAAGTGAAAGACCTGTATGACAAGAACTTGAAGAAGATATCAGAAAATGGAAAGATCTCCCATGCTCTTGGGTAGGTAGGATTAACATAGTAAAAATGGCAATCTTACCAAAAGCAATCTACAGATTCAAAGCAATCTGCACAAAAATTCCAACACAATTCTTCACAGACCTGGAAAGAACAATACTGAACTTCATGTGGAAAATCAAAGGTTTTTCTTAAAGAAGTCTAGGTGGTCAGGATGGGCATGCTCACAGAGTTACAAACCTAGTATTGTGACGACAAGAGTGAGCCATGCCAATTCCAGTGGGATGGTGTTAAAGGACAGAGGAGAGAATTTAAACAATATTAAAAGTCACTGGCACAAGAATTTAGGCAGCTCTTATAAATTAGATCAGAGTTTCTATTGTGCTTTTTGGCATCTTACTCATTCCTTCATACATGCTAGGCCAGTACTCTACACTGAGCTACAGATGAAGAAGCTCAAGAGAGTCTTGGTGTTGTTTTGCTTCATTTCAATTTGTTTGCTTGGTAAGAAAAAGCACGACAAGAACAAAACATAAGGAGATTTTAAGTCAAATAAAATTTCCAAATGATAAGGATTGTTGAATAGTAGCAAATGTATACCCTGCCCTTGAATACACTGAAGAAAGATACACATTGCCATTATTTAAGATGCACCTCCACATAAACAGTTTTCAGTTAAATTATGGGACGGGGATAGTGTTGGTGCCAGTAAGGCATTTCTAGTTCTGTTCTGGTGAAAAGAGCCCCAGCCTGTGGAACTCTCAAATGTTGAACTAAATTGTACAATAGACTGTGGACTGTGGTTCAATGCAAGAGAAACATGCACTGCTGAGTAGAGCTACTTCTGTTTTGTGGGGTCCTAGAATGTGCTTTGCAAAGGCAAGAAGTCCAGAGTTCCTCAGACACTGCCCATAGCTTTGTCCTTATTTTAACATTAAATGAGATGTAAAAGAGCATCACCAATGGCTCTCTTTGAAGTAGTAGTTGCAGTTCATGAAGCATTTCAGAAAGTCCCTATAAGAATTAAGTACATTTTTTACTTTGAAAATGATCCTTCTCAAAAGGTATGGGGAAACCTACCTGCTTCCAAGTTGGATTTAGGGACATTTATTTTAAGAGGATACATATTCAAAAATGCTTTTAGCATAGATAAAAGTAGACTTGAAGCAGAAAATATGCCATCACAGGAAGAAATACACAAACTGTGACCAAGTTTTGTAAGGCATTCAGAGATTCCTGGCAGCCAATAGTTGGGGAAGGAGGGTGGATTCCATACCTCCTACAGTCTTGTGAGAAGAGATTGATGAGTTTTTGTGATTAAATACTGAAACATTGCTGTGCACTGTGAACAGATATATTGATAATACTCAGTAACTGTTCTTCATTTTTAAATGTAGACTCAATGAAATCAAGGATATAAAATCAGAATTTTAGTTTATTGAAAATTGTAACAAATATTACTTGTAATTTTAAAATAATTCATCAATAAATTATTTACAAAGGAAAACTGCTACTGTGGAGTCCTTAGCTACTGTGGCCCAAGATTACAACTTTATAGTATAATTTACCATGAGGTGGGGCTTAGCCTACCAAACTATCCATGTTCTTCTCTATAGAATTCCTTTTTTTCAGATATGGTACTATTTTGGGGAGATTTTGAATAGAAATTGATCCCCTCCACTGATGTTTTTGTAGGTAATAAAGGATTTGAAAATCAATTCTGTATTATATATTTAAAGTGCTTAGCACTGAATGACTTAGTGATGCATTGTAATGTAAAGCTAGGGACAAAAACGTCAAAATTGGAATGCAAGTTTCATCATATCAGAAATAGTGCTCTATTAAACATCTATAAAACAGTGGCAATAATAGAGTCAAGCATTAGATTTAGGTAACGACTAAACACTAGTGCATCACTTATTTAGTGTCATCTAAGAGTGCTCTTATCTTAGATGAGAACCCCTAACACTTTTACATGTGGTTATTATGGTCACAATGGCAGACTGGATTCTGTGGAGAGAGGTGATCCCTTCTACATAGAGAAAATCAACTCTCTGTACCAAACCTTACCTTTAAGAGGAGCTTGTGAAATAGTTTGAATGGAAACTTAATTTTACACACCCAAGGCTTTCCGCTGAAACTGTAAGATAAGCCATTTACCTCAAATATTCAAAAACTAGGGTTTCATAACTGAAATACTTTCCCTTGAATTATACCCAATCACTTGCTCTCTTAACCAAAGTTGTAGTTAAATCCATTGCCCGTACATTACAAAGTTTTGCCATGTTGGATTGTTTAGTAACAGCAGCTACAATTTTGGTTTGATTAAACTGACCTCAGAAATGTTTGAGTAGCTATTATAATAGTCAGGTTCTCCCCGGAAAAGCAGAGTCAACAGGACATATGCACATATACACCCCCCCCCCCTCCCCCCCCCCCCCCACTCAAACATATATACACATTCACATATATTCACCCACATACACACTAAATATATGATTGAGTAAACTAACAAATTTGTTTAAAAATTGGTAGAAAAAAGGAATTGAATGGTGGTACCTTGTATACCTGCACAGGCAGATAATGTTTCTCCATGAAGATGTGGGTTATTAAATGAAAATCTCATTACCAGAGTAGGGTAACTCCCTATGAGTTGGGTCCCCAGATGGCTCTAAAAAAACATAGGCTATTGCCATTGCTATTGGTTGCTCATCATAACTACATGGCAAGACCCTATTGTTGAAAACACTACATTGATCTAGAAATCAATTTGGAAATTATCTGGAAAATTCCTCCCTGTTGACTAGCTTTCACAGTGCTGGAATATGCTATTCAAGCCACCGGAATGGGGAAGGGGGAAGAAAAGTGCACTGATAGTCTTATACAGTGTCAACCCTGCATCCTACAGTATTGCCCTGCAAGGTGTATCTATTAGTGCGATGGGAGGATGGTGATTGAGAGTAACCAACCACTTCCTGATTAGATTGGAAGCCCATTCCACAGGAAGGAACTCATTCTTTATTCTGTAAACTTGGACAAGCTCCAGTGTCTGGGGGGAGATCATGGGATATTTATTTCTGTTGCTCTGCTAAATGGACATGTTAAGTTGTTTTCTGAATATATTTATACATATAGATTAGCAATGCTTTCAGGCTTGGATAGGGAAAGTTCTTTTTACAGTAAGCAGTGACTAATGTAGAGTTAATACTGATATATTTTATTTTTGAAAAGTATAGAAATAATAGATGTACATTTACCATAAAAAGTGCTTTATTTCTTAGAGATAATTCTACAATGTATGTATGACCTCAAAATATTATACTGAGCATAATTTATATACACACATATATGTTATTTTTCCCATTAAAAATAAATGTCATCTCTGGTACATTTTAAAATGTACATAATGTATTAGTTTTTAAGTCATTCACTGTAACCCCACAGGGACCCTGTTGACACAAAACAAATAATTATTATTCTTCAGATCAAAGATGCATCTCTGTTATGTACATACTATTAGTTATTGTAATGTCTCATCTATCTTTAATTTGAATCAACCCAGTGAACCCAGATCATACTGATAAGAAGTTTCTAGGCTCCCACAACTCAAAGGATTTCAATACTTCTTTCTTGGGGTTTATTGAGAGAAATTAAATGATAAACATCCTAAACCACAAATTTTCTTTGAAGCAGGTGCATGGCTTGGCATTTATTAATGAAGGGCTTTAGATGGGCTTAATTTGAATGAATTAATTCTTTTTTTTTGTTTTACCTTTTTAGAGCTTTATTGGGAGAGAGAGGGGGAGAGAGAGAGGGAGAGAGAGGGGGCAGATGGAAGGAGAGAGCAGAAAGAGAAGAAGGGGAGAGAGAGAGAGAGAGAGAGAGAGAGAGAGAGAGAGAGAGAGAGAGAGGACAGACGGAAAGAAGGAGCGGAAAAGAAAGAGAGGCATGAATTAATTCTCAATTCATGAGAACTAAGGCATAATTGGGTTCTAAAAAGTAGCTACTTTATATGAAAATGAAAATATTGGCAAAACAGCCTGGGGCCCAGTGCTGAGGGCCCCAAATGGAAATCCCAAACCAAGAAGCTATGATTGACACCTGCTTGCAATGGAAACTATAGTTTTCTTCAATGGAGTCTCATTGAGTATATTAACCACACTTAAAGGTAGGCCCCATGCCCAGCAGTAGATGGCTAACACAAAACAAACTCAATGGTATTTTTGTAGACTTTTTTCACATATTGCTTTGTTTGGGCATTTTTTATCTTATTACTTGTATATTATGCATCTGATTTTGCATTTTATGGTGTGTGTGTGTGTGTGATTCTTGTGTATTTTTGTATTTTTCTTTGTTTTTATTATAACGTGTTTGTTGTTGTTTGCCTGTTGTTTTTTTTTGTTTGTTTTTCTAAAGAGAGAGAAAGAAAGGAAATAAAATGGGGTGGGTCGACAGGTATACAGGAGTTGAGGGAGGAGAAACAGAGAATGCATTGTATGATAAAATTTCTTTCAATGTATATAAATTGTATTGCCTTAAAATGTTTATAAAAAGGAAAATATTCGCAAAATTACAAAATCAACTTTTCCACCACTCTAGGATTGCAAATATCCATGCCACATTTATTTAAGGAAAGTGGTTGAAATTTGATAAGAACAGCAAGCTTTGTATATCTTTTTGTTTTGTTTTGTTTTGTTTTTCAAGACAGGGTTTCTCTGTGTAGTTTTGTTACCTGTCCTGGATCTTGTTCTGAAGACCAGCCTGGCCTTGAACTCACAGAGATCTGCCTGGCTCTGTCTCTTGAGTGCTGGGATTAAAGGCATGTACCACCACTGCCTGGCAGCTTTGTACATCTTAATGTGTCAGTACCAACTTTCTTGATCTCTGTCACACCTTCAGCCAGAAGCAATGGAAAAATAATGATCTTCACAGCCACTAGCATATTATAGAGAGGATCACCGTTGTTTGAATTGTCAGGCTGTCCTCTAGACATTTCACTTAGAAGAAGAGTTTGACTTGTTTGATACAACTCAGATCTTAATCTGCCCATGTTTTCCTGTGGTAGGAAAACTATCAGTTTCAGTCATATTTATTCTATTTGAGGTAGTTAACAGCAATTGGAGTAAATAATAAACGACCACCCTAGACCACAAAAATGCATGCTCTTATTTAGGGTTTCTACTATTGTAACAAAGTATTGTGACCAAAACCAACTTGGGGATAAAAGGGCTTATTTCATTCACTAACACTTGCAGGTCATTTTCCAGGGAAATCAGGCAGGAAGCTAAGGAAAAATCTAGAGGCAGGAACTGAAGCAGAAACTATGGAGGAATACAACTTACTGGATTTCTCAGTTTGCTTTTTTATACAGTATAGGACTCAGGGGCAGCACTCCCATTATTAGACTGGACCCTCCCATAGTAATCACTAATAATAATCTCATAGATTTGTCAGAAAACATGTAACTTATGTTTGATTTTGTGGGAACCAATGGCTGTGAGACTTAGAATTTTAGAGAGACTTTGGGTATTGTGGAGAAATGTTGAATGTTGAAAGAAACATTGATTTAAAGAGATAGAACTTTTTTTGTCCGTTTGATTGTTTGTTTGTTTTTCGAGACAGGGTTTCTCTGTGTAGCTTTGTGACTCCTGGAACTCACTCGGTAGCCTAGGCTGGCCTCAAACTCACAGAGATCCACCTGCCTCTGCCTCCGGAGTACTGGGATTAAAGGCATGTGTGACCACCACCCAGCAGAGATAGAACATTTAAAGTGTTTGAAGTATTCTGACAGGTGTAAGGTGGTATCTCAGAGTCGTTTTGATTTGCATTTCCCTGATGATTAGGGATGTTGAGCAATTCCTTAAATGTCTTTCAGCCATTTGAGTTTCCTCTGTTGAGAATTCTCTGTTTAGTTCTATAGCCCATTTCTTAATTGGACTGTTGGGCATTTTGATGTCTAATTTCTTGAGTTCTTTATATATTCTAGATATCAGCCCTCTGTCAGATGTGGGGTTGGTGAAGATCTTTTCCCATTCTGTAGGCTGTTGCTTTGCCTTGTTGACCGTATCCTTTGCTCTACAAAAGCTTCTCAGTTTCAAGAGGTCCCATTGATTGATTGTTTCTCTCATTGTCTTTGCTACTGGTGTTATATTTAGGAAGTGATCTCCTATGCCAATGTGTTCAAGACTACTTCCTACTTTCTCTTCTAGCAGATTCAGAGTAGCTGGATTTATGTTGAGGTCTTTGATCCATTTGGACTTAAGTTTTGTGCATGGTGACAAATATGGATCTATTTGCACCCTTCTACACGTTGATATCCAGTTATGCCAGCACCATTTGTTGAAGATGCTTTCTTTTTTCCATTGTACACTTTTGGCTTCTTTGTCAAAAATTATATGTTCATAGGTGTGCGGATTAATGTCAGGGTCTTCAATTCGATTCCATTGGTCCACATGTCGGTTTTTATGCCAGTACCAAGCTGTTTTTATTACTGTAGCTCTATAGTAGAGCTTGAAGTCAGGGATCGTGATGCCTCCAGAGGTTGTTTTATTGTACAGGATTCTTTTGGCTATCCTGGGTTTTTTGTTTTTCCATATGA
>CABHPP010136871.1:0-60322 GCA_902168425.1 Peromyscus attwateri
TTTTTTTTCTTTCAAATTTAGAGGCTTAAACTGGTCACTCTGTTTCCCAGAGAACCTGGCTGAGTAACAGTGAAAAAGCACACAAAGAAAAGTTACTACTCTTCCCTCCAAAGGGGCTCTTCTCTGCTTCTAACCAAGTTTGCCAGCAACTAGAAGGGTGCCTGCACATTGGCGGACATTCCAGTGACTTCACTTGCGGCCTTTCTTATGAATTTGCCACCACCTATTACCTGCTGTACTTTCAGGATGTGCCATGAGGATGTCATGGTAGTGTTTTAAAAATGCTAAGACATATGGATATTGCAGAGAAGGATCATGTTATCGAGACTTTAAATTTTAAAGAGAAGACAATTTAATGGTCACTTTTAATCCATCTCTGCCTGTGCTAAAAACACACGGGATAGTCCAGTTAACACGTCATCAGAATGGAAAAGGGACTCATTCGTTATTTTTTAAAAAGTGAGTTGCTAATCTGAGGAAGTAAGCAGTCACCTTGCCTACCCCACCCTCTCAATATCAGGCCCCCTTTTATCATTTAAAGTAGAGCAACCGAAAATAGATTATACTGACAAGGAGTAATTACTGACAGCTGCATTTAATTAGCGAAGCAGATTCCTGCTCATGACAATAAAGTATTATTACATGTTTAGCTCTAGCAGTGTGAGGTGACTTTGCTAACAGAAATGGGAGACCTGCTCTTCCTACTTAAAATCGCACACGCACACAGTTTGGCTGGAATTGAGCCTGTGCTGCGTGGGAGTGTCTATGGTTTTACAAAGAGATAGAAAAACAGTAGCTGTAAAGTGTTTTTCCTTTCCTTTTTCCTTTTTTAGGAAAACAGACAGATTGTGCAAGGATAAAAAAGTAGTCCAAAGCCAACTATTGGCTCTCCGTCGGGAGTTGTATGTCATTGTTTTTATGTTTGTGTGTAGGGGGTGGGAGTACGGGGGTATTTGGGTATCAGAGACAGACACAACACTGGCCCATTTGTAGGTTTTTAATTCTTCCTCTCCCCTCCCTCGTCTTATTGCCTCTCTTCTACTCTCCTTCTCCTCTGTCTTTTTCTTCTTTTCTTTTAACCTTACAGATATTTCTTGGTTGCAGAGCATTTCAAAAGCCCGTATGATCTAATTTAGAGTTTGCATACACTCTAAAACCTAAAATCAAATACAAGTGTATTTATTTGACTTGCTATCCCCTTCCCTTATGATGCCATTAGTCAGCACTACCATTTTTATTAAGGGTGAAGCTACATCACCGGAACTTGAAGCCTTGCGATTGGGATTCAATATTTGGACAGTACTGCCTCTGCAGGACAGCACTATCAGCTCTCAGTGACTGAGTGGGTGTGGCTGCTTTAAAAGTGACTATCAAGATGACAGAAAAAAAAAATCCTACCATTCCTTCATTTACACGATTTTTATTGTTTTTACCATTTAAAAATGTTACTTACTCAGAAAGTGGCTTTTGAGAAGCTGATATAGTGTGCTTTCACAGTACTGCCTTAAGTTATATGGATAGTATTTATTTCTCAAATTGTAAAAATAGCCTCAGTCTAAAATACTGCCATCTTGTAATTTGCTTTTATAAATGCTGTAATCATAAACTCAACTCCTGCATCTACTGCAAAAACAGACAAGATGAATGTGATCAATTAGGCAGGGCTCATAGGACCTCAAAGAGACTGAAGTGGCAATCATGGAGCCTACATGTGTGTGCTAGGTCTTCTGCATACATGCTGTGATTGTTCAGCTTGGGTTTGTTTTTGGTTTTTTTTTTTTTTGTGAGGCTCCTAACAGTGGGAGTGGGGGTGTTTCTGACTCTTTTGCCTGCTCTTGGGATCCTTTTCCTCCTACTGGGTTGCCTCATCCAGCCTTGATATGAGAATCTGTGCCTAGTCTTATTGCATCTCATTATGCCGTATTTGATTGATGTCCCTGGGAGGCTGCTATTTTCTGATGAGAAGTGGAGGAGTGGATCTGGGGGAGAGGGGAGATGGGGGAGGGGACTAGGAGGAGAGGAGGGAGGGGAAGCTGTAGTTGAGATGTATTGTATGAGAGAATAGATAGATAGATAGATAGATAGATAGATAGATGATGGATGGATGGATGGATAGATGGATAGATAGACAGGTAGATAGACAGACAGACAGACAGCAAACAGGCAGACAGACAGATAGATAGATAGATAGATAGATAGATAGATAAAACCCTAAATGTATCATCAAAAGAATTAAGCATCAAACTCTTCAGCCCTTTGCCTTTCTTCTTTGGTTTCACCCCCATTCACCCTCTATTATACATAAACTAAAGGGCAAGGAGGAAGCTTCCAAGGGTTGTCGGAAGAAGAGCAAAGGCATCCCATAGAGGCTGTGCCCAATGTGATACCCACTCATCAGTACATGTGACCTCTCATCAGTACATGTTCACAGCTACAGTCTAGGGCAAAACAAATGTGTGCAAGCTGAAGAATATGCTATCTCTGTTGGAAAATTTGAACCCTTCTCTAGAAGGGGAACATCTTATGAGCCTTTCTCTAAGTTAGGAGATTTGACTGAAAGTTACTTCTAAGACGCAGCGGTTGTGTCATATAAAGTAATACCACCTTAATATGTTCAGTCAGGACAGCTGGAGTCATTTGAATATTAAACCATGAAGCTCCACCAAGGCCCCAGAAGAGAGGCCCTGCTGAACCTCCTAGTATTCTGATACTTATATCTTGAAAACAAAGTTTTGTTCCTATTTTGTGATTTAGAAACCAAAAGAGAATGGTGATTCTTCACCAGAGGTTTATAAGGGCCAAGAGCTTTGACTAAATTTAAAAAAAAAAAGTATTTTGATTCCTGGAATTGGACATGTTTGACAACTCAGTGTTTCAACTACAAAACTTTCCAAAATTAGACCTAAAATTGGAGACTACTCCCCAACTGCTCTAATTACTGTGCTCTTCTGTGCTCGCTCATAAATTAGTACTGAGGGAAGAGGGCTCAGATGTTCGTTTCTAGGAATGTCTTTGACTTTCATACTGTTGCTATTTGGAGTGCTAGATTCAAGCATCAGGCAAAGTACTGACTGAGGGCCTACTGTGTGTAGCAGAGATGAAAAAGAGCAGTCTTATGTTTTCAGTGATTCAGGCAAAATAAATAAATCATTACCTAAAATCAAATAAGGATTAATCCATCACTATTTCTCTCCCTTTCATCATTTAAAGTGGGAATTGGACAAAAGGCAGTAATTTTTGTTCACTGATGTCTCCTTAGCATGCTAAAATATTTCTCGGCATATAGTAGGTCCTCAATAAGTACTTGATGAATGAAATCATGTGTGAGGCTTTATGGGAAATGGTATGGTATTCATACAGAAAGGGTATGAATGAAAAGTAATGGGAAGGGCCCTTGGAGGAAGGCACCTTACACAGAAAACACCAAATAGGATTAATTGGCGCGCAATCACACCTGTATGTGAGCACAGATACTGGACAGAACTGTCGGTTTTCCCTTTTCCTCTCCTTTGTTTCTGTTTTGGTCGGTGTTATGGCTTGGTTCTGAAATGCCTCCCCCCATCCATGTTTTGACTGCCTGTCCCTCAGTGTGGCCCAATGTCTTGACAAGCTGTGGAAGCTTTGAGAGCTGTAGCCTTCGAGAGAACTACAAGGGAAGGGGCTTTGAAGGGTTCAGCCCTGCTCTGTGTTTGCTGGTCCCTGGGATTTCAGGAGTCTCCCAACACACTTCCATGCTGAAGTGAATTATGCCCTGCTTTTTCTGTCATGATAGACTGTACCCCATCTGGGTCCTTAAGAGTGTCCCTCCGGTACCATGGTCTCAGGACAAGGTGTAACTAAAGTTTTGGTGGCTGTGTTGTCTGTCTTGAAATCTGTTTTATTGGTGATTTGAAGAAACACCGTCTTGACAGGGAAACAGGATCAATAAGTAATTTGAACATTCCTATGTAGCAAGTCTTTGGGACATTCTTCTACCTCTAGTCACATTTCACGTGTGCAGATTCCATATTCAGATCCATCTCTCCTTTCAATTCCTAATGGAGCTGTCTCCCTAGACCAATGTACCTTCAAAAAGAAATTTTACTTTAATCACATCTCTAGACTAACCTTTTGGACCAATTACCCCATTTGGATCAACATTAGGCTAAAGTGTCTTCATTCTGTGTTTAGAACTTCATCACCCTTTGACATGAATCTAGGCTTCTTTTGGGATCTAAATAGATCCTTTTTCTAACCATTCATTAATTGTGCCTGGGTAAATAGCCCCATCATCAGCTTGTATCACCCTTGTGAGCCTCAGCCTTAAGACAGATACATACTACAAAGGATATGTGGATGTTCTGCGGATATCAGGGCAGCAGTTCATTCACTCAGAGTCTGGGAGGTCAGACAGACATGTTCTGTGTTTAATTCCTACTCTGGTCCAGGCCTACAAGTTTTTTTAAGTTTTTTAAGTTCTCCTTTCTCATAGTTATTGCCCCGGAACCAACCAAAGACATGATCTGAAATTAGTACTCGATTGGCCAATCGTATGGCCTTAAAAAGTTGTTCTATCATTTAACGTCCCTTAAGCTTCTGAGACCATATCAGCAACTGGAATCACTAGACAGTCTGGATTTTGGTCATCCTGACTAGTATATGTGAGAAAAGGCAGCTGTGGAGACCATTCACAGCCCATCCCTTGTCCACAGCACTATCTTTGGCTATAGCTGAGAGTCTGTCAGAAAATCCTTGCACAGAGTGCATATTCACAGGTTTCAAACATTTGGACCAGCTGTTTCAAAACTCCGGGTAGACTATGGCTGGAAAAGGCAAGAACATTATGACAAGTCAATAACTGATAAGTAGTACCTCAAGTGGATGGAGGAATTTGTTTTAATGGAAGATTATCTGTAAAGATTTTTAGTAAATAATTCCTAGCCCATAGGTAATGAAATAATTTGAGGGAGAAGGGCATTTATATTTTTTTAAAATAGAGTCAGAACTATCAAATTAACATTGCATCAAAACATTTTGAGGTCCAAGGATTTTGTTGCATTGTACCATGACTGAATCTCAAAGGCCATGTGTAAATGGTGAATAAAAGTGATGAGTTGAAACCAGAGGCCTGCCCAAATCAGAAACTCCTTGCCCCTCAGGGCCAGGTTAGAGATGAGAGTTTTCAGAAAAGATATTAAAGGAAACACAGGTGTGACTTTCTCACAGGATGCAGCTTAGCAGCATCCTGGTTTTCTCATCCAGGCATTAAATTGGATGTCAATGAAATTGGGCAGCCTGTTATCTAGAGGGGAACCAGATTGGATAAGCATTTCTACGCAGTTATATTTCATATGCAATGATGACCGTAGTAGTGCATAGCAACTCTACTCTTGGATTCTGTTTGTTTCACATTAACCCCGTCACTTTTTCTCTTTGAGTTTCACACTCTTGGGGATTAAGGAAGAGCAGGAAGAAGGCGGTTCCCTGTCCTATGCTGCTGGAAACATGCTTCCTGAGATGTCTTTGCTGACAGACTGAAGCAGACCTGGACCTGACTCTGGCTCAGTGTCCCTCTAAAGTAGCCCTCCAGATCTCTTCAGTTCTGAGGTTGAATTGTTTGTTTGTTCAAAGAATCTCTGAACTGAGCATACAGCCAGCTTGGTTTACATAGTAAGACCTTATCTAAACAACAACAGAAATCATTTTTTTAGTTTTCTGTTTATTGAGACAGAAAGCAAGGCATACTCAGCAACCGCTGTAAATGACTTATCACATAGCCCCTGGACTGTATTACCTGTTAACCTTCACTAGAACCCTGTGAGAGGAGTTCTACACCCTACTTTTACACATGAAGAAATGGCAGCTTAATGAAACGTTTCAAAAACGAACAGCTGAGACTTGAACTCCTATCTTTCTTATTCTATAAATTCATGGGCCTGCTACCAAGTACCTGCTTTACTGCTGCCCTCAGTTAGGAATGCTTTGGATTCCAGCGATGAATGCCAGTCTTCCTGCACATGGAACCAACAAACAGATGAAAGACCTTACCTGTATTGCCCCACCCCCACATTCTTGCTGATCACCCAAAAAATGAATCCTTAATCCCATAGCTTGTCATTAAGCATGATTCAGGCAGATTTACTCAATGCTCCTTTCCCGATCCACAAAACAATTATGTTTTCCAATTTCCCTTGGTCATTTCTAGCTAAAACACCCCCCTTCAGTGTTGTGTATGATTCTCTATCCTGGGTGTTAGACGGGAACTGGCTGTGTTCCACTGTGACAAATGACCGGTCTCGATGCTCTCACCTTCCAAAAACACATTTCTCCCTCTCCGTCCATGAGCATTACAACCAGAAGGCTCTGCTCCAACTTGTCTACATTCTGGGGCCAATGGTTGGTGCAACACTTAGCAGGAATGCTGCCTGCCCATCCAAGGGTACAAAGAATAAAGATGCCTGTCTCCATTGGACTCCCCTTGGAAGTAGCACAAGTTACTAAGTGCACTCTCTTAGTAACCAAAGCCCTTTCTAGTTCTGTGTCTGACACCGATGGACAAGGAACTTAAGGAAATAGAGTGTTCAGGGAGGTCCAGCCTGTCTGTGCCACTACATATGACTGCATCTCAGTAGCATACATACATAGCCATTTTATTAGGCAAGCCAAGGAAGCCTTAAGGATGCAAGGGATGGTGGATGACAGGAGGAGAGGAAACGTGCTACAGGGACTTCTTTCAAATGCCACTTTCATGACCTCCCCAGCAATGGCCTACAGGATTCCTGTCCTGCCACAAGTATGTTTCTTCACAGTTACTGCTTTGGTTGAAAAGGATATTGGTCATTATCAACAGGGACTTTATAGGCTGCCCTGCTGACTTTTGGAATTTATCATTTATACTGAGAATTTGGAATCACTTTCTCTGATGTCAGTTCTACAGCTGATTTTATAAAATATATTATGTGAGCAAATGTAGATTTTAACTATAAACACAGTGCAAGGAAAAGGCAGACCCAGCTGTCTCCTCTAAACTTGATTAGGGAAGGTTGTGCAGACAATATTTTTAGTATAGTCTTTAAAATTAAGGAAAGTTAAGTTGCTTCGAAGCCAGTCAGCTATGGTAGGTTTATTTATGTGGAGGGTTGGAGTGAAACAAATTGAAAATATATCCACTTCCCAAAGACACATGATGTAGCTACGTTTAAAATGCATTTATTTTTCAGTCACACAGGAAACATATTTGCAGCACAGAGAGATTTCCTTGTCTGGTTTTGATGATAGAAATTCCCAAAGTACGAATAGTTCCATTGCTTGCATTAATGATACAAGGACAAGTGAGCATTCTGCCTGCAAAGGCCTTCATGCTGTCCCAACTGCATAAGTGAAAACGTACTGTGTGTTGCATTAATCTAAACCTCACAAAAGAGGCAACTTGGATGGTGATCATATTAAAAAGGGGGCTTTTCCCTAAGTGTGATTTTAATAATTAATCCGAGAGACTGTTTTATCACATCACTGAGCTATTAAGTGACCAGAATGTAGCAGACAGACTGCCCGAGCTTCCTTTGCCTTCCATTAGCACGATCCAGGCAGAAGCCATAGTCAGATAAATATTCAAATGTCAAATAGATGCACATGTATGTCTATTGTGTAATTTCTTCAGAACACTTCACACTGTGCCAAACCTAAGATTGTGAAGTAGAGTTCATACTCTAGTATATGAATACCATATTGATACTTTGTCACATGTACCTGTAAGGATATCTACAGCCCGTGGACTTGCACTATCAGTGACACATAGCAACTGCTGAATGGAACGTCACCAATGACTGGAAAGCAATCGCCAGGCCCATCAGCTTGCAGTCTGCCAGGACATGGGAATCTAAGAGCAGCAGCTCAGGCTGGAATGTGTGGAGCTCAAACGCTCCTCCTCTCAGACAGTAGTTGAGAGGAGGAGCTGGTATCTCCAGGAAAGCTAAAGGAGGAGGGCTGCGAGACAAATTCTTAATGTCATCAACAAGGAAAAACCTAATAGAGAAAAGAAACAATTTCTAATCTGGTAGAATTAAGAAACAGCTTCAGATGTAAAGAAGGTAGTGACTCCAAGGTCAGGAATGTTTCGAACACTCTACTTGGTACTTGAGTCTTATTCACATCCTGCTACTGGATACAGGTGTGGGTGGGAGAGGGGCTCATAGTAGTTGAGTCAGTTGCCCAGTGTTTCAGTCAGTACATAGATGCATCCAAAACCAGTTAAATCTTTTAATTTCTTCAAAACGATATTTATTGTTCCCTTCCTAGGCACTGTTCTCGGTGCTGAGGACACCTTAGTGAACAAAAGAAAAAACTTGTCCTTCTGTAGTATTTCCAAAGAATTGACAGTTCTGGTTTTAACTCGTTAAATGTTGTTTTTCTGGGCTGAGGATTTAGCTCAGTGATAGAGCACTTGCCTAGCAAGCACAAGGCCCTGGGTTCGATCCTCAGCTCAAAAAATAAAAAAAAAGAAATGTTGTTTTTCTGCAGAGTGCACATGATACACCCAGCTCCCTAATATGCAAATCAGATAAAACAAATCAATGCAGTTGCAGCTCAGGTTACAGGCATCAGCCTCATCCTTTCTCATGTCACATGTATTCTGATATCACCTCTGAACTGTGTCAGTATTAGCTAGAAACAAAGGAAGAGGTTACAGATGGCAGAGCAGAAATACTGGGCTGAAAGAGCCACATGATGACATGATTTCATTAGTCTTAGAGTAAGGAGATGAGAGGTCAGAAGACTCCACAGAAGTTTATTACATGAGCATCCTGAGCTATTGCACACTGAAAAAAATCAGAAGCATTCAGAAGACATCATAAACCAGCATGAAACCACTAAAGATCAAATCTAGAGAGACAAGTGACACACACAATCCCAAACTATTCAAGAGGCTGAGGCAGGAGAATCACGTATATCTAGAATTTGAGTCACCATGGGCAGCATAAAGAAACTGTACATTTTGAAGAAAAAATAAAAGGAAAGAAAAGAGATACGTTATCTAGTAGACAATGAAGTGTGGGTTTAGCAACTAGGGAACCTAGGTATCTAGGCTGCCCTTAGAAGTTTGTAACATTGTTCAAATTCCTGGTTTCTCATGCATAAGAAAACCTGAAAAGAAATTAGATAATGTACACAAAGTCCCAAGAATAGCATAGTCTCTTGAAAAACTGCAAAGTACTTATCCTACCACCAGTTTTAAAATATATTTTCTAGAGAATGTCTTATATGCCCTATAATGAGTTCTGCTGGTTGTACCATCACTGTCCACAATATTCTTGATATTTCTGCTCTTCCAGCAAATGGTTGAATGCAAATAAAGAATCACTGAACTCTGTGTACCATCCTTATTATGAAGAGTGAGAAATATGATGAGACTCTTTAGAGTATCACAATAATGGTGGAGTCACTGGGAGAGAAATGAATTTAAAAATCAAGTTTTTAAAGACTCACTAACAGCATGTGTGCAAAGGAGCCACATTAATGGAATGTGGGTTATTGTAACAAAATACTGGTTTTAAAAAAACCCAGTGTCTATCCATAAAGCTGAAGAAATTAAATGCTTTTCATATAGTCAAATTCTATTAAACCATTCTAAAATGATAAAGCTTTGAGATAGGAAATGACTTGTAATATGCAAAATCAAGATGTGCATGCTCTAGAAAAATAGCATTAAGGTATCCCACACACAATACACATATGCACAAAGATACAATTAATACTTCTTTGTATGTGTATACATGTGTGCATATCTTCATGTGTGCACATTCATGCAAATACTGCATGTGGAGGCCAGAGGCTGGTGTCGGATGCCTTCCTCAGTCTCTCTCTCTTTATTCGTGAGATAGGGTCTCTCACTGAACCTGGGACTCACCACTTTAGCTAGACTGATTGGCCAGCAATTCCAAGGGATCCTCCTGATCTTCCCTCTTCACTGCAGGGATTACAGGCATGTGGCACTATGCATGGCTTTTTATGTGGGTTTTAGGAATCTGAACTCAGTGCTTATGTATATAACTGAGACATCTTTTCAGTCTCTACACCTAATATTGCTAAAGTAAGCTTTACCCAGCATTCACGTGGCCGTAGAGATATTACTGAAATTACCAGTGAGGACTGGTAACTATTTATAAGCATATTCTATAAATGAGTCTAATGAGAAAAAAACTTTGTTCTCTTTAGCTGTTTTTATCTGTGGAATCACTACCCTACCAGCAGTTGTATTTTTGATTCCCAAAGGGGAGAGATTTATCTAAATCATAGGAGCTGCCTAATGGAGTATATAAGTTGCATAATTCAAAAGAAATACATTAAGAAAATTAAAGATACAGAATTTTTACCTTCTCTAATGTTGAAATGTATGATAATTTCAGAGATAGCAGTAAATTGTTATTATCAACCATATGATCTAGTCATAAATAAATATTTAGATTACATATCGCTCCATGGTCACTGTTTTGTTTTTGTTTGTGTGTTTGTTTTTGCTCTGCCTTGCTTTGGTTCTTTTTTAAAAAAAAATATAACAAAGGAAAACAAAAATCGCCAAGTTAATAAGATTGCTGTGTCATATTTCTCTGTGGTCTAATAGGAACTGATGATACGGCGGTTTCGTTATTTGGGGGGAATGATTATGGACGTGTAAGAGCTGGTAAAGTGCTAGGTCACAGTGTGGTGCTGGATGGGTTTGCTTTTAGTTAATTCTCATAACAACTTGATGAAGTACGTGTTGCTCTTGCCCATTGAGTTCTCTTTACTGACTCATGCTCCCACAGGAGCCAGGAAGTGTCTTTACTGATCCATGCTCCCACAGAAGCCAAGAGAGCCCAAGCAGACATTGGGGCTTAGATCTGCTGATCCCAGAGCACAGAGGACCAAGATGCTGGCTGCTCTAAGCTGCCACATAACCTTCAGGAGGAAGGTGGCTCTAGAAAAGTTATTCAAAGCCAGAAGAGTGATGACTTGAAAGGCTGGTGTCAGCTGTAGAGACAGGAGATGATGTTGTGCAAGGCTTTGATGGACAGAAGCAAGGATCTATGTTTGACTGACATAAATTGGCCCATGAGAAGGTCTCCGTTACAGGACAATTATTTTTAAGAAATAATCTGCTGAGGGCTGGTAAGATGGCTCATCAGGTAAAGGCACTTTCCACTCAGGTGACTTGAGCTCAATCCCATGAAACCCATGTAGAGGAAGGAGAGAAGTGACTCATATAATTTGCCCACTGACCTCCATGCATATGTCATGGTTAGCTAGGGCATGCACGTATACACTAAATAAATAAATAGATGTAAAAAATTGTAAATCCATCTAAAGTGTCTGAGATTAGAGTTCTGAGAATGGTTGGTGAGAAGGAAAAACAGTAAGTTGAGCAGGCCAGTAATGACTAGGTGGTTACTTAGAAAAGTAATTCACATGGAATTTGAAATTATGAAGACTGAAATTGAGTTGGGGCATTGCTAACATTTTATTAAAGTATGGGCTATGCTTTCGGTTAGTATAGACATTAAAACTTTTTCGAATCACCTTATGCTATGGGCCATACATGATGTGCTTCCCACTATACTGTGCTTCCCAGGATGGGAAGCCATGAACAGTGGGCTGCTAGATGGTAGAGATTAATGAGCCTTGGCAGGTCAGGGTAGGGGTTCTGGGGCAGCATCTGCTCACACTGCAGTAAGCTCAACTCTCGCCAGTTACATGAACTTTCAAAAGGGAGAAGATCTCACTTTATCTAATAAAGTGTTCTGAGTTTCACATTGAATCAACAGTGATGATGTTAACAAGGGCATCTTGCCTCCTTCTTGGTGAGTGTTAATGTCTAGATAATATGGAAGCAGAACACTAATCATTCCTTCTAATGTAAGCTCCTCTTCCCATCCTTCTCTTCCATCCAGCCCACCTACAGGCACAATCATTATTCTGTAGTCCTTAGGATAATCCATGACTATTTCTGGGTACCTGATGTTAGTGTCACTTCCCCTCTAAAGTATAAGCTCTATTAAGTAAGGCGCTACATCACATTTTGTTCCTAACTTGGTTGGCACCAAGGCTACCACTCTGAGTACTCAAGGAATATCTGTTAAATAACAGAGCAGAGCATAAAATGTTACATTGTACTATTAAAGTATCATATCCATAGATGTCTCACAACACTGGAGGTTTTTTTAATAGTATTTGAAAACTGCCAGACAGTTCCTCTTGTTTTCAGCAAGAGTCTTTGTTTTTTGTTTTTGAAATTATAATATAATTACTTTCTCCCTTCCCTTTTCTTATTCCAAAGCATCCCATATACCCTACTTGCTCTCTTTCAAAATCACAGCTCTTTTTTTTTTTTCACTAAATGCTCTTACATGTTGGCATGTCTATGGGTATCCTCCTTGTTCAGCTCATGTTTAAGCAGCCATGTTGGTGAGATTTTTATGGGTGTGTACTTCTGACATTACTAGGAGACACAGAACATCAAACAGAAAACTTCTGGTCTTCTGGCCCTTACATTCTTTCTGCCCCCTCTTCCACGATGTTTCCTGAGCCTTAAGCGCAGGGGTTGTGTTGGAGATGCATCAGCTGGAACTGCATTTAGACTGGCTATGGTTTTCTGTAATAGTATCTGTCTGCTTTAAAGAGAAGTTTCCTTGTTAAGGGGTGGGGAACCACACTTATCTGTAGGTATAGAACAAGTGTTTAGAGTGTTGCTAAGGGTAATTCTGGCTTAGGAAAGTAGTTGTTTTGGGTTCTCCTCCAATAATCATGACTTCACTATTATTGAATAGTTGTCCAGGTTTCTAGTACCAGGCGTGATTTCCTCCTTATTGAGTGATGTTTAAGTCCAACTAGAGAGCTGTTAGTTACCGCCAAAGAGTTCACGCCACTACTGCACCCTTAGGGTTATTGCGCCATGCTGGTTATTGTTGTAGTTCGTAGGCATCATCGATGAGTAGAGCTATTGGCTGCATCCCTCCTTAGGAAGCTTGGATGCCACGAACTGGCATGATGAAAGCTAGTCCTAGAGGAGGAGGCATAAGAGCCTGCATTCTTAGGGAAGATCTGTAGCTGGACTCCAACCAGGTCAGAAGCTGCTTTGGTCAGTGTCACAGTGCAAAGTGTCACCTGGGGAGGAGGACATCGCTTCTACTGACCACGTGCTGTCCTCAGGGAATTGCCTCCAAGATTGACCTAGGTGGTTTAAAAAAATAAAATTAAGATTTACATTTTAAAGAAGCTTCAGCCTTCTGAAGATGTCAGACATTTATCTGCAGCTTGGCATTTGCACATTTTAACGGCACTGGGAATTAGAAATGTAATGACTTGCACAGTCACCTTACAAATTATTGGACCTTCTAAGATCTTAAATCAGATGTCTGTATCAACCTTCAGTGGGTTTCCCTTTGAAACACAGCAGTGTAACTTGTATCTGGAAGAAAAATCTCATTTCTCAAGCTGACTGTGAGACAATTTCATGGCCCTAAAACTTAAAAATGGCAACAAAACATAAAAACAACTTCTTGATTCATAGTTTATTCCTTTTATGTAAGCTAACCTGAAATACTGACTTATAAAATGATCTAAAATATTCTTAAAGTCCTAAAATGTAAATTGAAAAAACTTTTTTTTTGCCTTTACAATCTTAGAAATATATTGTCCTGATGATTTATTTAACTTACTCATGCAGGAGAGATTGATTTTGGTAGTAACATTAATATAAGAGTATAGAGATATTATTTTAGTGTATCTGTGGCCCACTGATTAGGTGTTTTCTTGTAAAATGTGTGTTTTCTTCCTGGGATATCATCTTCTCTTGTTCATTTTTTTCCACCCTTTGGATGAAGTTGTCGCTTAGGCACTTTGATTAGACTTAAACTCAGCTCAGTTTCTGCTTTCCATTTCTTGTCCCCTTAGAATGGAAAAAATCATCAATTTGATTTCAGCGCTCATTTGCTATGTGACAGAATAAACAATACTGGATGTATTCCAGGTCCACATTATGCTTAGTGCCATCCCACCTCCAACAGATGGTCAACGTGGCGCTCGCTTTACGGGTGTCCTTAGACCAGCCGCTTCCTGCATCACTGGTTTGTTGCAACTGGTAGTGATATGGTTGGAAGAGTAGCATCCAAAAGCAGATGACATGGTATAATTTACGCAAATAATTATCTGTACACAGTCAAACTACTTAAATACCAAAATAACTGCTATGGAGGAGCCTTGCTCACTGATGGCCTAATTCACTTTATATCACAACAAACTCAATAATGGTTAATAGAAAAAGTCACATGCCTGCTTCCATTTCTCTTAATGGCCCTGCAGGGGTAGACTGCAGCATGAATGAAAAGATGGTATGTTTTCAGAGCCTCGGCAGCCCACAGTGACCTTCAGTAGAGATGAAATACTCTGCTGGCTGGGGGAACAATTGAGCTGAAACCAGTGAGGCACAGTAAGACTTCCCAAATTAAAAGCCAACAGCAACTGCCCAGACAAGAAGAGAGAGAGAAAAGATATTACTCTGCAAGGTGATTTTATGCAAACACTAGCAAATGCAGAAGGAAACAAAATTCAGATAAAAGAAATGTTTTCTTTTTCATCACAGTGCAATGTGCATATGGTATCTAGAACACACTGTAACCTGTTGAAACATATAAATGAATAAAAATCAGACCTTTTGTATAAAATTGAGCATGAAGAAAAAGGTGATGTTCATAACACCTGACACTCAGATTGTTTTCTGTCCATCCTCTACCTCATGATGTATCAGTGGACTGTGCATGTAAAGACTTGCCCGTATTTATTGTGAAATGTGTGTGTGTGGAATCTACTAATAGTAGAGCTGGGAGAGTATTTACCATTGTCTATTTTTTGGAAAATAATTGAATTCACCATTGAATATGGTGAAATTTCTGGAAATTTGTTGGAAGGCTAAAATGACCCCCTAAATATGTCTCTAGGATAGAGACCAAATGAAGCAGAAATCTAAAAATACACACCTTGTATTTCTGTAAGGAAGAAGGAGAATTGTAGAAGAGAGTGAATGAAGAGGTGTGCCACTTTCTAATATGAGATGTGACAATTCTGTCAAGAGGCTGATAAGTAATCCTGACCATGTATAATGCTTACATATCCTCCATATGAAATTTTATTTGGACAAATAAAAATGATCCTATATCCATAAATGCTGTATTGTTTATATGTTATCCAAGTATACAATAGAATTATCCATTTCACACGAATGTATACTACATTGAACCTGGGGACAGTGAAGGATGGATGTGGTAAAATAATATAAAACAGAATATTTTCATTTCAAACTTGTTTGAAAAAGAATTGCCCTAACAGAGGCAATTTTATTGCCCCAGAAGGTCCTTGACGTTACTCTCTGGATGCTATGTGCCTATCAATCCTCTTTGCAGTTAGTGACCTACATAATATCTGTGCCAAGTCTCATGTCTAAAACTTCTGAGTGTTAGGCATGAATAAAAAATGAAGTTGTAAGCCTCCATGTGTGCCTATTGTTTATGGATGAAGAAAACGTGAAATTTTAAAACGAAAAAGATGGTCATAAGTTACTTCAGTTCCTTTGAATTTTTTTCTGATTGTATTCTCTTGGGAATTTGATGAAAAGTCTGACTGATCTACAGAGGCAGAGAAAGAAAGCATATGCCGTACAATCATATGAGTTTCCACAGAGTTCTTGAGCCCATGAAAACAAATGAAAAACTCATTTTTATTTTTATTCAAAACGCTAGATTTCATTCCATTAAGTAGAGAGGCATTGTGGCTTTAATGATTGCTGTCTATCCAACTGCTGCAAGGCTCTCCTTCTGTAACTATTTCCCTGTGTATTATGAAGCCAACCTTCTCAAACATGGTATTTGAGCAGTACAGCAGCAGCAGCAATGAGAACTTAAAAATTCACATCCACTGAATCAGAAACCTAAGTCCATCTGTCTGTCTACACTAAATAGCCCTCCACTAACTGATGCAAGAAATTCCTTTATCTAATTCATATCAAAGAGTCTATTTTAATCATTTCCAAAATATGTAGTTTATATTTAATAAAAGGAATGCACCTTAAATATGCATCTTTGTCAGTTTTAAAAAATTCTCCTATCCCTTTTAATGACTCTTATAGTCAAGATATTGAATGTTTCTACCAATCCCCTTATATCTTTGTACTCATAAATCCCATCTACTCCCAGTAAGTCATCTGATTTTTTTTCCACCATTGGTTAGTGTTCTTTGTTCTAGAACTTCATACAGATAAAATCCATCTTTATTTCCTTAAGATAATTTGTATTGAAATTTACTCATCTAATTTCACCATTAATTTAAAAATTCATTAAGTTTTAACACCCAGGCATGATGTATTGAATGGATATGCCACCACCTTTGTCTTTTCGCCTGTCCTTAGACACTTGCTTTGATTATGGTTTAGGATTCTTGTGAATAAAGCTACCAGGAACATTCTTCTGTATGTCTGGTGGTTATGTTTCTGTTTGTCTCAGGCTAGGGCTGGAGCTGCTGAACGTTGTGGTTAGGGTGTTTTATACAGGAACTTCATTCCCATGGGAGCATGAGAGTCCATGTTTGGATTGGATAACCACCCAGATTGGATTTCCTAATTGGTTTGTTACTGAAGCTGATATTTTCCCAGCCGATGAATGGTGTTTAGGTTTCTTTTGTTTTCATGTTTTTATTGGCCATGAGTTTATCTCTTCTAATGATGTTTCTATTGCTGTGATAAACATCATGACCAAAAATCTTGGGGAGGACAGGGTTTGTTTGGTACACACTTCCACATTGTAGTTCATCATTGAAGGAAGTCGGGACAGGAACTCAAACGGCAGGAACTTGGAGGCAGATGCAGATGCAGATGCAGTTGCAAAGACCATGGAGGGGTGCTGCTTATGGCTTGCTCCCCATGTCTTGCTCAGTCCGCTTTCTTATAGAACCCAGGACCACCAACCCAGAGATGGCATCACACACAATGGGCTGCCCCCTGCCCCCCATCAATCACTAGTTAAGAAAATGCCTTACAGGCTTGCCTACAGCACCATCTCATGGAGGCATTTTCTTAATTGAGGTTCCATCCTCTCAGGTGACTTCACCTTGTATCAAGTTGATATAAAACTAGGCAGTATAGTTGACTTTGTTACTATTCAGGTTTATTTTTAATTATAATATTTCCCTGGTTTCAGGTTTTTGTTATTGATTATATGTATTAGAAATATTTGCTCCCAGTCTGTGTTTTGCCTTCTCTGTTTTTTTCATAATTATATCTTGACTATGGTAAGCGAAAATTCTGATGGATTGAATTTATAAGCTTTTCATTTTTCTTTTTTCACTTTGTGGCACTAATGATTAGATTTGGGGTTTCATAGTCAAGTGCTCTACCCTTACACTATACCCCCAAACTTCTTTTCACATTCTATTTGAAATCTCACCCAGCTAAGACTTAAACTTAAGAATCCTCTCACCTCAGCTTCCTTAGCAGCAGATTGCCAGCTCTGCTGGGCTTTGTGTGGTTTGTTTATTTAACTTTTGTATTTGGTTTAGAAACCTTTATCTGTCTCAAGGAACTTCTCCAATGATATATCATGAATAAGATGCATATTAAGCTTGTATATTAATGAAAATAGTTTGCATTCTAGTTAGGACTAACCATATTTTATACATCAGGGAAGATCAGGGCCAGTAATTTGTTTGTTGCTTGTTTCCATTTAGGTAATTAGTTGTTTCAGCAAATTTTTAAAAGTTCAGACATTCATTTGTTTTTTTAGCTTTCATAAATATTTTACATTTCCTTTAATTTTTTTTAAAACATTCTCCATCATTCTTAGATTCTGAACAGATGTTTGATTTGATGTTAGTTTTCAAACCTTAACAAGAGATCCAACTATTCTTGCAAAATTTAGTATTGGCCTAAATATAAGTACTAGTTTGTTTTAATTTTTCCTAGAAAGAAAAGACAAAAATACTCATGCTACTGACTTTCAGAGGGGAATATTAAATGTCAAATAAAATGACTTAAATAGTTAAATAATTAGGAAAACAAGCCATGATTTAGCAATGACTATAGAAAGTATTTTGCACATGGATGTCTTCTTAAGTAGTAGTAGCTTTTCAAATACCTCTATGCTGGAATCCAGCTCTGGATGAGGGCAGGATCTGAAGATGGGTAGATGCAAGAGCAGTGACAGATGAATCAGACACAGGATACCTCTTAGTTTCATTTTAGGAGAGATGGACAGAGAGGAAACATACGGGAGTCATTCCCAGTGGGACAGGTCCCAGCAGAGGATATAACGAGTTGGCAGCTGGGGAAGGAAGTGAGCCAGGCCACGGTGGTTGGGAGAATCTTGCAGCCTGACTGACTAGCAGCCAGAATGTTTCTTTATTAATACAAAGTTAAGTAAGCAGGGGTACATTCATGATGCTCCAAAACATAGATCATGTCATTTTTGGTTTTGGACATGTGTTTCACTTCCTTTTGCTCATCTTTTAGTCATCATTAATAAACTATGACAGAACAGAGTTATCATTTCCAATCATTTTCCCTCAAGTGTTGACCTCATTAATAAATAAAGTTATCATTCTTACCGATTAAACCCATAACCCAATTTTAAGAATCTAGAGGTACATGACCGCCTGTTCTCAGGCTGGTAATTTGGTTACTTCAAGGACACTAGACCAAAACAAAATCTTCAAGCCATCCTGGGCATTTTGCCATGTCCCAGGCAGTGTAATATTAACTCTTAATGATCAGAGTTCCCAGGAAAAATCCTCAGGTGAAAGTTGCTACAGTTTTTATTCAAATTCTGTCATAATACAATGTTTATATTTTATATCTTTATAGAATTTGCTATATGTCTAATCCTGGCATTCTGTTGTTCCTTGGTCATACATCACCATAGTGACTCTGCATGAGCTAACTTTTCTAAGAGAGAGAGGTCCTGACATTTCATTTATCATCTTTTCACTCCATACTTTGCTCATCAATATGTCTCTGTACAGGGAAGAGGTATATGCCACATAATTGTCTGAGTGTAAAGTGGGAAGAGGCTTGTAATCTGAACTGTGGCCAGCTCCTCTAGCCCACCAAATCTTGTTGACCTTTTTAAGCTTACTTTGTTTTGAATATCTTGTTCCTGTGTAAGTACAGGGACAGATGTTCCAAGAATGTCTCATAGCTTCCTGAAAAGACCTCTGGATTCTCTATGTGTTACAACCTCCAAGGTATAAGGAAGACCTTCAAGTAGATAAGGATATCTCCCTAAAAGCAGGGGGAATAGTATGTTCAGGACTGTCCTGGAGGAAGCTTAGAAGCAGCATTCCTGGGAGAAGGCATAAACAATTCATAAGGAATTTTTTTCCATTAATCTAATATCTCCAAATTGTAGAAATATTAAAAGTATGCAACAGATGGAGATGAAAACCAAAGGTGTTGTGTCAGCCATCATGCAGCTCAGCTTTGCTGGATCTTTGTCAAGCAGCTGTGCTGGCTTTATGACTTCTGCCATTCTATTCAGATATGGCTATGCCAGGCCTATTTTAAAAATAAGATATAAACAGAATAGTTTAATTGAACCATAATCTTTCTGCTCAGAAGTAAGTCCCCATAGTTTACTGGTATATGTACTTCCAAGTATGAATTCACAATGCCAAAATGAAAGCATGTGACACCTGGTATTGTTTCCCTTAAGACACTGTATAGTTAGCCCTACCATAAACGAAGACCAAAATAGTACAGCATCCTATTATTTAACAGTCACACATTTGGCCTAATCACTTCCCTGGGGATGAAGACATAATATACTTTTAATTATTGTTAGTTTTTTGGGTTTTATTTTGGTCATTATAATCAATACTGTAGTTTTCAATGTACTATATATAATATTACATTCTTGTTTGAGTTTTCTAAGTGGAAGTATTTGTTTCAATGAATAAAAAATGACAGTTCCGTTTCTTCATTTATATAATTTATTGTTCAGCCTGAACATCTAATTTTGGTGCCTTTGCCTGCATTATTCAACCTCAGGGGATATTTATACTTTGCAAGTTTAAACCATGGAGTTGCCAAACTCTGTTTTTCCAAAGGACATTTGATTGCTTAAATGAGTTTATATAAGTGGAAATATATTAAAAGTTCTGTTACATGCACTTATTGTTGAAAATTATGGGAGAATATAATTCTATCATCAATTAAGCATACATACAGCAAATATTGATCATGTTCAAGGCCATATCTACATCTACAATACAAATGACTTGAAAAGCAATAGATTTTTCTGAGTGTCAATAAGGAAGAAATAAGCTATTTGGTTATGAAACAAAGTTGCCTCTTCTACTACCAAAGGCATTTTTAATACATTTACAGTACATGTGAGTTTGGAGACTTGGAGTGGTATTGCTGTAGACATCCTTTTCTCAGAGCCTTACACATCACCCAGATAAGCTGAAACTTTTGATTTCCTTCCTCTCTGAGGTAAAGAGTCTAGAATCCCAAAAATTTTCTTGTGGAACTCTCCTGAATCATTAATTGGTATCTGGTATAGGCAGAGCTTTTGTTCTTTAGGTGCTATATGTAATAAATGCATTAAGCATCTTTGGAATGCTATTATATAAATAATGCAATGAGCAGCATCCTTGGGTGCTATTATGTAATAAATGTGTTGATCATCCTCAAGGAGTCTCCTACTAGGGACTTGAAAACTTGAAAGAGTTTTGTTAGCTATAAGAATTTAAGGTTGTAGTTAGATTTGTCTTCTTTGGAAACTATGGCATAATTTTTCCCCCAACCATTCCATGGTAAAGCGTTGTTTTCCTGCTGCTGTGGTATGGAGAGAATAAGTTCACATGCAATGTTTTCACTAGCTCAGAAGTTTGATTCTCTACATATTACCCTTCAGACCTCAGTGAAAAGCTTGTTGAAAACTATAAATAAGTCTAGGAACCCTTTTCTTTAGATAGACTTTTATATTTATGAAAGAGAAATTGGAAAAAAGCCCTGGCAGGCAATATTTAATGTAAACTTAATTTTCTGCTTAAAATGTTCAATAATCTTGGCTCAAAGACAAATGTAGTATTATATTTTCCAGTCTCTTGGGCCTCATATTAAAAAATGATGATGCTTAATACAAAAGGATATATGACATTTTCAACCCAAGGTTACTATTTAATTCATTACACTGGATAATACTTTAGAAATATATGGATATGTCTGATTGACAAGTCACTTCTATAGGAAGAGTTTTCATCTACTAATTACCCATCCCATGCCAACTCTCTTGTACTTTAGCGTCTTAGAAGCTTCGTTGTTTTGAGGAAAATGCCTTCTAGAGAGTTCACTTTCTCTGGTATATATGTAGGTAATGAGAAAGGATTTCTTAGATCATGACCAAAAGACTCCCTTTCCAGCCTCCAGGAGACTTCTGGTGGAAAGTCACCCTCTTTGGCCTTACCTCCTCTGCATCTGCATTGTTAAAGAGGGAGTGCTGAGGAGTTTAATGTTCTCTCCAAAGAAGGCCTGGCTTATTGGGACCAGGTCGCTCACCCTTGCTTCCTTCTTGCCGGTTTTTACAAAGTTGTTCTGCAGACTGCTGCCCCCTTGTTTTGTACTTTCTTGACTGAGAATCATGGGTCCTCCACGACAGCCTGGCATCAGCTACCAGGAAGCGAGGATGGCTCCAAGGGCATTTCACAGTTTCGCTGTTATGTGGGGTGCCGCCGCCAGGAGAACCACCTCACTGCTCTGTCTGTGGCCCCCTTACTTGGGCTTTTCCTGCTTCAAGAAGCAGATGCCAAGGCACTTCGGTGGCTAAGTCAAAATATTGTGAAAGAGTTGTTTTCTTCTTGTATTTATACTTACGTGTTCAGTGAACCATGGGGTAAGTGTAAAATTGGACTATTTTCCACTACACAGGCCAGTCAAACAAGGATAAGAAAGTTATTGAGACTTAGGGTCCGGAAAGAACTTGTAAAACTCCAGTTTTTTTCCTGATATATTCTTATACTCATTAGTATGTAAAATTTCAACTCAACGTTTTAATAGGCATTTTTGTTTTATCTCATGAAATAAAGACAATTCTGATAATTATTTATTTCTTCTCCATGAGCAGTGGCAGGACACATGTTGTCCCAAATAATGTGCTTCTCTAAAACATCTTCTAAATATCCACTGTGATGCAATTCATTAAATTTTTTACTGCATTGGTCTTAAAACAGCAAATTGAGTAATTATCTTATAAATCTCAATGTTATATGTATCAAAATGGTCAAAATGCATAAATCCCTTACACTACATAAAGCTGACAAACACAAATATCTTTGAGGGTAAATGTGAACTCACCTCACATCGCTGTTAATTAAAATAGTAGTATTTCTACATTTTCCAAGCTGTGCTGCTATCAACATTGCACTGTCCATTAAAAGAAAGCTAATCTCATCTCACTAGTAAATGCCAAACATCTGTTTTTTACATTTAAATGTAAAATTTTCCCCTCCTTACCTTTGCAGAGAGATGTCAAAGTAGAAATTGCATATGCTATGTAGCATTTTACATGGTCTTTAATATCAAAATTATTTTATTAATTTCCTCTGAGTGCTTATTTTAGATCAGCATCAAAACATCCAGTTTTTATCTTAGTTTAGACATTAAGTTTTAATATAGCAATAAAACTCTTAGACATCTGTTGGTTTTAGAAAACAACAGTGGAGTTTTATTGTAGTTCTTAAAAATCCATGTATAATTTTCAATAGTTTATTATGTGGGAAAAGAAGTGAAAACAGTTATGGTACACATTTTTCTTTTTTTTTTCATTATTCTTTATTAAGAAATTTTCTACTCATTCCACATACTATCCACAGATCCCCCCTCCTACCTCCTCCTACCCCCTAGCCCTCTTTCCCAAGCCACCCCACATCCCCACATCCCCCAAATCGAGGTCTCCCATGGAGAATTAGCAGAGCCCAGCATACTGAGCCTAGGCAGGTCCAAGCCCCTTCCCACTGCACCAAGGCTGTGCAAGGCTTCACACCACAGACACCAGATTCCCAGAAGCCTGCCCATAGACCAGGGACAGATCCCGATCCTGCTGTCTGGGTGTCCCCCAAACAGTTCGAGCCAAACAACCATCCTCCATATCCAGAGGGCCTAGTCCAGACCCATGGGGGCTCCACAGTCACCAGTCCACAGTTCATGGGATTCCACTAGTGTGGCCAGTTATCTCGGCATGTCCTCCACGCCCTCTTCCACACCCCACACACACCCAGTCCACTCATGTAGATCTCATCCACTTCTCCTTCACAGGGTCATCCATGCGTGGTACACATTTTTCAAATGTGCCCATCTGCAGTATTCTCATACGGGAAGGGGAAATAGTTTTGATGTGATTTAACCACTGAACACAGTATGTAGTCACAGGTATCCTGTAACAATCAGATGATGTCCTAGCAAATCTACCCTAGATGATACTATAGGTATAACAGAATATGGGCTTGGGAATCAAAGTGTAGAATTACCTCTCAAAATCCACAATGTCTTACTTTGGATTTTCTATATCAACAAGGATGGAAGCCCAGTCAACATTTTTTGGAAGCTTTCCTTGATTAACAGGCATGCAATATGGCCATTCTGCTCTTACATACTACTACTGTTAATTGTACATAGCTCCCTCCGCAAGCATCCAGTTGTTGCTGCTACGACCTGTACTTTGATGGTCAGAACTGGGTTTCAGGAGAAATGAGGAGATTTTGAAATGAACCAAAGAAGCAATCTTATCTGAATGTATGTTTCGTAGACAGATAGCGGATGTTTAGAATTCAGGATTTCTCCGAGTGATCCTGTTTTCTAACAAACAGAAACACACAAGAATTATGAGATCTCCGACTTAGTTTATTAAACCTATTGGAGTCCCATGTTATAAATCATGTATTATATTTTTATTTAAACTGGATGTCTATATAGTACATCATGTATAACATTTTAGCATAGTTATCTCTTTTCTTTTAGGGTCAAGTGGAACAATTTTAGTCTGTGATCATTTTGATGGTTAATAATTTACAGTGAGCATATGAAGGAAAAAAAACCTTCAAAGTGTGGCCTATGGACTCCTGAATTCCTCTAATCATTGTTGAGGGAGTCTTAGAAGACAAAGGTGATTTTGTTCTTTTCATTACATCGGTACTTTTATGGTTGATGCAAAAACTAAGTGGTCACTAGCACAAAACTGATTGTCATGCATTCTTGTTAAGAGGAGAGCAAGAAGAAGCAACTTTACTTAGGAATGTAATGAAACAGTAAAAATTATTAACTATACTATCAACCCTTAAGTGTGCTTTTATTAATATGCTATGTCCTGAATTATAGTATACATACGAAACATTTCTGCTGCATACACCAGTATGAATGTTTTCTTGAGAGAAAAGGTCGCATGAATTATTTGAGTTGCTAGCTGAACTAGCCACTTTTTCATTAGTTATTTACCTGAAAGAAGGATTGACAATGTATTGTTATTCCTACTTAGTTATTTTACAAACATTTTATCAAGAAACGAACAAGGTGAGTAATATTTGTTTATAATGACAGCACTCAAGATTTTAAGTAAAAGTAATATAAAATCTATATTTATGCCACCACTAGTGTGACAGCTTTTCTGATGAAGTAATTGGTGATATTAATGAATGTCAATTTTGGATAATGAAATGTGTCAACATTTAGAAAATTTTCAGAAACCACTCCAGTACTTTGTAAGAGTCCAGTGTATTACTTTAGAATTTATGCTTGCTGAAAATCCATCCATTTAAAGTGAAAAATAGTTCAATATATTTTAATGCACTGGAATTGATTGATATGGTTTCAGATTCCACATTACAACGACCCTTTAAGACACTATTGCTTGTCAAGTTTGAGTGTAGTATAAAGAATAATGCTCAAAATCACATAAAAGATATTAAATTACTTTTTTCCTTCTCAACTACAGATCTGCATGAGGTCTTTTTTTATTTCTCTACCAACACAAACAGCACATGACAATAGACTAGTGAAGCATTTAAGACAGTCCACAATGAGTCTTTATTAAGCCATATGTTAAGTAGATTTGGAAATGTATAAAATAGTAGGTACTTTCCTAACTTCCTAAACTTTTTTTATTAATCGTGTAATATCTTTTGTAACATTATTGTTGATGTTAACATCTAATGAACAGATTCATTGTTATTATTTTAAAATGAATCAATACTTTTTAAAACTTAAGTAGTATAGGTTTAAATTTCTAGCATCATAAGGAGTGGTGGATAATATCTATATAGTCAAAAACTTATGCAACAAAAAGTCTTGAGAATTAGTGATTATAAACCATTAAGTGTGGGTTATGTAGGAAGGTATTCAAATCTAAAAGAAATCTTCACTAACCACTAGAGGGCACTTTCATTTTACATAAATATATAGTGTAGAGGCAATAAAATTTACCTGTAAGGATGCCGCATTTCATTTGTAGCCCAATACTGTGCCTAACAATACATTCATTGAAGAAGACACCATGTGTTCTTCACATATGATGACATATGTGTAAGAAGAAGACACCACCGGTTCTTAGCATATGATGCCATATGTATAAGCAACCACCATGGGTTCTTAACGTATCTTGCATTATGGAAAGAAGTCATTATGTATTCGCTGATGACAGCCTTATCATAGCAGAATGGCATTTCTTTCTTTGGGCTGGCTGTTGGGTAACTGCTGACTGAATGGAGATGGAAAACACTTCTTGCATCTTCTGTTTTGCCCAGGGATGTTCATATGTATGACATGGGAATGGCTGTGCCCCTGAAAGGAATGGCCACTCATTGAGCTATTTCTTCCCCTTTCTGAAGCCAACAGAGAACGACATCTCTACGGAAGCCAATCATTCCTGTTGTGTTGTGAATTCTCCTCCCCTCAAAAAAGAATCTCCTTAAATGTAATTTTTTTCTTCTCCCCCCCCCTTTTCTTACATTTTCATATGTAAGTGTCACTGTGCCTTGTTTATATAACCCCATTACCCGCTCCTGTTCTGCTACCCTCACTGATTCGTCTTCTTCCTAACCAGGCATATTTTAAACATGGTCAAACCTAATTCAGCCAGAGTAGTGTCAACGTTGCTGCTCTTTTGAGAGATCCAGTATGTGATCTTTTTGTCCTTGCATGAGATGGAGTGACATGCTCTCTCTGTGAATAAAGACAATGTGATTTGGGCACACAATGAAGGACTGGGGGCTGAAGATGCACCCTAATGCTCTTAAAGGAATGAAAAGCATGAGAAGGAGACAGGAAAGAAGCTTTAGTTCATGAACTCACTGAGCTGAAGCTTACCCAGAAAAAAAGACCAATTACTATTTCCAGCCACATATTACGCCCCAAATATCTGCTCTCTGATTTTTTGTAAGGAATTTTCATTATTCCTCATTGCTTTTCAGATGTTTTAATGTCTTTTAGCCTGGCATTTATGTATCTGAATTATTGTCCCAGGTTTTACTTAAGTAGGAATATGATTGATGGTTTAATTTTGCTTATAGCCACAGTGAAGAAATAAAACCAGGTAAACTCTATCATTAATAAACTTGAGCGTGACCTTCCTTAGTATTCCTCATATGCTGCCATAGCCCATTGATCACTTAATAATCATTTTCTGTGGATTCCAGCAGGTCCAGGTTACTGTTACCTTGAGACTACATTTTGAAGATTATGTTGACTAAAATGAATGATCTTTCTATCTTTCTTATGACCTGGTTTAGCCTGTAAGATATACTTAAGGACATCCAGACTCATCACACATTAGATGAATGCATATTTCTTACCTACCTGAAGTATAGCCTTCAGGATGACACTTTGGCCAGAATAACTCAGCACCATTCTGAGTAAGTTCAAATGTTTGCTAATCTTGGAGAGAAGAGCAGCAAACAGTGGGGTTTGCAGCTTGGATAGCAAAGCTGGTGAGTCATTGACGGTGGTGAAAGCCAACGAAGACCTAATGAACACATGCTGTCCCTTTAACATCGGGAATGGTGTTTAATTATCCATGAGGTTGCTCTTTCCTTTTAAAAGATTCTTCTAAGACCTTGACTGCCCTTCCATTCTCCTAAATTTGGCAGGCATACCTAAGTGGTGATGAGCAGATAGTGGCCCGTGGCAGCCCTGTGTCATGGTCCTGGGAGACCTAGCCCATTCTGAATAGAACCCCAGGATGCTGTTGAGAACTCAGCCATATGCTCACACCCTCTGGGAGAGATGATGAGGAGAGTGGTCATGTCCCGAGACTGAGTTCAAGTCAAGGATTCAGCCCCAGGTAGATAAGAGAGAAACCTAAGAATTATTATATTTGGGAAAATGTGCAGTGTGGGCAGCGCTGGTGCTTATAGAATAGAGAATGGCTTATTTGGAATACAGGTGCCTTAAACGTACACTAGTACCATAAATACTGTGTTACTAAATTTTGTTGCTGTTACCAAATGTCTGATATAAAGGACTTACAAATAGAAAAGGGTTGTTTTGGTTTCTGTTCATGGGCAGAGGGTTGTTGCTCAGGGTCTGAGATGAGGAGCTATACAATGGTGGAATGATCTGAAAGAATGAAGCTGCTCACCCCATGGTGGCCAGGAATCAGAGGCAAGGAAGAAGGTCTAGGAATGTATCTTTCAAAGGCATGTCTTCAGTCACTTATTTCCTCAAACTTGTTCCTATCCCCAGCAACCATTCTGTGGATAAATATATAATGTTTTTAGCATTGTTGAAAGACAGCACCCCTTCAATATCACTTGCTGGGTAACCTTAACACAAGGGCATTGTTTAAGGACAGTTCACATTGTACCCATAACAGGTGCCAAGGCTAAATATATAGACCTTATTTACCCCTAGGGATGGGACTCACTGAATCACAGATGCCTTGTTCATCATTAACTCCCATGGGCTGACTAGAAGCTTTTGACAACGGGTTTGCAACGAGGAACTGAAAGCATCTTGTCCTCTGGACAACACTTTACCTCTCCCCAGTGAGGCTAGTACATTTGTACAACCTGCAGAAGGAAGCTGGCTTTCCAAGGAAAATATTAGCAAAGATATCAGTGTATCTCCTCAGTGTCTCTAAATCCAGTCAAGTTAACTATAAAAATTAACCACCGTAATTCTCATCTATGAAACTAGAATAACAGTATCCCCAGCCTTATCAAGTTGTGATGGCTAACCAAGATGGCTAACCAATTACAGGAAAATTTATTTTGATATTTCTGACATGTACTAAGAGTGTTGGAAGATGGTAGCATGGATTTTTTATGTTATAAAATTAACATCTGTGGAAAAACTTGCCAGTGCAGATTCTAATAAGTGTTCTTTTTCACTATTAAATGATCTCAGAAAAAAAAATAAGTAAAATGTACCTAGCATATGAGCCCTACTAGACATGAACATCTGGAACAGGAAAAAAAGAATCAAAACCAACTATATATTTCTATTTTATTAAGATTTTTTCCTCTTAATAAGATAATTTATACATTCTGACAGTGGAGAAATCACCTCAGTCAATCTTCATTGTTTAATTTATTTTGATTTCAGTCATTAAGACAGCACTAACATGGGGCCCTCCATAGCTAAGGGCATTTACTGCTCTTGTAGAATATCTAGGAACATTTCCCAGTAACCGTATCAAATGGCTCAAACTCCAGTTGCAGGGGCCCTTCATGTCTCCTTCTGGATTCCAGGCACAAGTACACATGTGAGGCACATGAATTCACACAGATGCGCACATAAAAAATAAACAAACCTTTTTCCCAAAAAAAGCACTAATTAATCAAGAATTCTCAGTTACTTTCAAATTTCTGCAAATACATTAATATTTTATGTAAGTAAAGAAGGGTAGGGATACCGCCATCACATAGAGAACGGACATTTTAAACATCCACAGTAACTTTTTTAAAAAGTGACAAGAAGTCATAGAAGCATTAATGTGGAGGTTCTTAAAAGCACTGTTCTGGTTTTATTCCCCAAATGTCTTATTGTATTCACTCCTTGTGACACACTGGCAGTTACAGATGTGCTCTTACTAACTGAGACTAGTGCACAGTACTGACTTACAGTATGCACCTGCCCCTTGCCTGCCTCTTGTCTGCTGTGGTACTGTCACTCCTGGAGGGAAGGCATTAACCACACTCATTCTGTGTTACTCAAATCTAACACAGTGCTTTATTCACAAAAAGCACTTACTAGATGCCTACAGAACTGCACAATTTTGGAGATATGAGAGAAAGGCCCTTTTTACTAGTAGATAAAGTTAGAGAGTATGAAGGTAATTTCAGAAAAAGAATTTACTAAGTCTACATTAAAAGATATGACAAAAGTCCTCAAGGGCACCTTCCCCGTGAGCAGTATTTCCTTTGTGACTTCGGGTTTTGATATGGTTCCTTATCCCTTCGTTTATGTTGCCAGATACAGACGCCTAAGGCCACTCCTGGCTTGAATGTGCCCATGCCGCCCAGCGTTTCCTCATAGTGCTGCGGGTTCTCTTGCTGTTTTCAGTACATAAACCGGGGTTCCATGAGAAACAAAAACCGTTTTGTCCTCTGTTGTATTCTCTTTATCCACGGCACACTAACATAGTACGTAATTCAAATATTTGCTGATTGGTTGAAGAAATGGCTAACCCTACTACTAACTGTGTTATCCTGGGGAGTGTGGGGAGTGTCTTGGGGCCTCTATCTGTCTGTGAAAGGATGAGGCTGGTTTAAATGGGGTCCACTTGTGCCATGTTTTTATTCTTTTTTTTCTTTATTAAGAAATTTTTTATTCATTTTGCATACCAACCCCAGATTCCCCTCTCATCCCTCCTCCCTCTCCTCTCTCCCTGCCTCCCCCGCTCAACCCATTTTAAAGAACCATGCACTCTCACCTTGCGGCAAACACCATTTCTGCTTTCACTGGTTGGTCCATGTTCCTTCACTGTCTCCTGGAGGCTTTTGAAACTATCACTCTCATCTAGGGGAGATTTTTATGAACGTTTTCATTGCTGAAGTTTTGAATTTGTAGAGCCTTTTAAAAACTAGTACAGGATTTTATGCATCTGTTTACATATCTCACTTGCATATGCTCTTGAAGATCCTTTGTTTAACTCTTTCTACCTGGTAAAACGTATGGATTGCCAAGCCTACAAATACCTGCTGTTGACTCTACCCTGTGCTGTGAAAGAGGTGATTATATACGTTTGCATTTCCTGTGTAGATATTTTATTAGCCTCTTTCAAGATCCTGATTATCAGGATTCTATAAAAGATTAAATGTTGCAGCAAAAATATTTAAAATGTAATATATGTGGCTATCATCTTGGTGTATGCTATAGAGCTATGCGAATATATTTTGACTAGGTACTTATCAGAAATATTATGCATTAATTTACATGACCCTTAGGCACACTAATAAGTGTATGTGATTACTTATGCACCAGCATTTCTCTTCTTTGAGACAAGAACACATAAAAATTTAGTCTACATTTTAATGAATCTTTACTTGATATCTATTTACCACCATGAGGTATTATTCTGTTAAAAATTGCTGCTTATCATACCTGGGTCAGTATTTATTAATAGTCGAGTGGCTTATAAAAGGCCACTGATGGGGAAATATTAATATTACAGAGTATTTTGTGAGGAGTGAGATGAGCTGCTGCAAATTTTATACTTAAAAATAAAGGAAACCCAGATTTTGTGAACATATTTTCAGTATGGACAGAGCTACACCCATTACATTGAGAAATACAAGGCCATTCAGTCCACTATCTTTCCTTCCTTTATAATCTTTTGTATGGCCAGCTACTTGGAGCACAGATACACAACAGAAAGAACTTCAAAATCTAATAGAAATATGTGACACAGATACATGGGATTATTCAAATAACTGACCCCCTTCCACCGATGTCTGGGTTTTTTTTCTTTTTTTTTTTTTTTGGTTTTTGTTTGTTTGTTTGTTTCTTTTTTTGCCACTTGGTGTAGACCTGAAAAAATTGTGAAGAAACTGCTTGGCTATAGTCTGGGAGTCTCTCAACAACCATTTTAGCTTCTGTCATAGTAGACCAAGTTTGTAGAGTACTAAGAGTCTCTGGCCTCATGAATATTAAGGACGCAAACATGGGTTCTGAGTATCTGTATCCCTTCTGTGAAACTCCCACACTGACACTGGTATTCTCAACATTGAACTCTCAGACAATGCAGTATCTGTGGTCACACACATGGCAGAAATCCATCAATGGATAATGAAACTAAAGGAGATCTCAGCCCCAAAGGCATTACTTAGAGGGGTGCGGGGTGGGGTTAACACTCATCCTGGTACCAATAAATGGCTATAACCCCCTAAAACAAAAGTTGTTCAAAAAAACCCTTAACAAAGTTAACAAGTGAAATACTGAATTAAGTGAAGAGAGTAACAGAGGAAAACATTTTGATCCAACAGAAACAAACCATACTCTCCCAGCTAGCAGAAAGTCAGGAAGAATTTTTCATGGCATTATGCTTATATCTCAGTTGTGACATAATTGATTGGTATTGGCTGTATAATCCATGTTTTTGGTTACTTTTCTGTTGCTGTGATAAAATGTTGTGACTAGTACAACTTATGGAAGAAAGAGTTTATTTTGCTTTATAGTTCCAGAGGCCTAAGAGTCCGTCCTGGTGGGGAGGCGTGACAGCAAGTGGTAGGCATGCTGGCACGGGAGGAAGCTTAGAGAGCCCACCTTTACTACAACCACAAAGCAAAGAGCGAACTGGAACTGGAGCAAGGCTTTAAACTCTCAAAGCCTGCCCCCAGGGGCACACTTCCTCCAACAAGGATGTACAACCTGAACATTTCCAAACATCACCACCAAGTGGGAACTAAGTGTCCTTGTATGTGACCCTGTGGGGGCATCACTCACCCAAACCACCACAGCCAGTACTAATTCCACTTTTAATACATGCTGATTGCATTTCTCTGTTTCTATACAATGGCAGTTTCTTTTTCAATCCAAGTTTTACTTGCCACACAGTCAGATACAGGAGCGACCTCCTTTTAATATTTTTAAACGTTCTCAGGTAGAGGTGACAGTATCAACACAAACGTCACCTAGAATCTGTCTGGTTATGGTTTTAAGAATTAAAAATGCAGGCAGGCACAAACTTGTGTCCCTTTCTGCCCCTCTGTCACTTCTTCCAAGTGAAGACAAAGGAGGAGGGCTCACACCAGATGCTCAGCACTTACATCTTGGACGTGGACTTCCCCACTCCAAAACTGTGAGACATACACTTCTATTGTTAGTGAATCCGGCAAAGGATGTGTGTGGTCATAGAAGATATGACCTTATTCCACAGCAACTCACCTCTGAAGCAGCAGTCAATTAATTCAGTATTTCACTTGGTAACTTTGTCAAAGTTTTTTTTTTCTTTGAACAACTTTTGTTTTAGGAGGGCTTAGTCATTATTGGTGTCAAGATAAGTGTTAATCTCCGCCCTCCCCCCATTCAACCCCGCATGAATATTCTTGAAACCAGAGACCCTTAGTACTCTACAAACTTGGTCTACTGTGACAGAAGCTAAAATGATTATTGAGAGAATCCCAGACTATATTCAAGCAGTTTCTTCACAATTTTTTCAGGTCTACACCAAGTGGAAAAACAAAAACAAAAACAAAAAAAAAACAGATGTAAGTGGAAGGGGGTCAGTTATTTGAATAACCCCGTGTATCTGTGTCACATATTTCTATATATTTCTATTAGATTTTGAAGTTCCTTCTATTGTGTATCTGTGCTCCTAGTAGCAGACCATACAAAAGATTGTAAAGGAAGGAAAGATAGTGGGCTAAATGGCCTTGTATTTCTCAATGTAATGGGTGTAGCTCTGTACATATTGAAAATAAGTTCACAAAATTTAGACTTCCTCTAATTGTGGCAGATTGAATATTATTTTCCACTTTTAGTTTTATTTTTCTTGCCCTAATGAAGCACTTAGTCTCTTGTTAAAGAGGAATTTGAGCTTCTGGATGAATTTTCTGGGCCTACCGTGCTCACCAGAGATGTCTGCTCGTTTGAGGGCCATTTATTAGCATTTTCTGTACGAAGTTTTGTTCTTTGATGAAAATATATTACCTGAATTGAAAGGGCGGCAATGGAAAATAGATAATTATGATTTAAAGTAGTGTTGCCACTCTTTTTTTTTAACTTGCATCCTTTATTTTGTTAAATGTATACGTATGAGAAAAGAAAATGGGAGAATAAGGAAAAGGGAGTAAGCACACTCTCCCTGAATATAGTCTTGTTCCAGAACACAGCAGGAAGATACACACCAGATATGGTTGTCTTGAGCTTTGGATGGCCCAACCTCCAGAACCATGAGAAATAACTATCTTTGCCCACACACAGACACAAACACACACACACACACACACACACACACACACACACACACACACATACACACACATATACACACAGACACAACACACACACACACACACACAGAGACAGACAGAGAGAGAGAGAGAGAGAGAGAGAGAGAGAGAGAGAGACTGTTATCACAGTGCAAAAGGGATCAAGACTCTGCTATCTATCAGACTTTATAATAGAATTAACTGAAAAGCAAGATTATAAAGGACTTGTGAAACTTAAAAATGCCTACATAGCCTTTAGTGTCATTATATTCTTTATTCTACTATTTAAGGTCATTTTAATCTTGATTTTGCTATAGACCACAATAGCTAGGGTTTTTCTTGTTGTTGTTGTTGTTTTGTTTGTTTTTTTGTCTGTGTCTTCTGAGGAGCTGTTCCTTGAAACATGCTTTGGGTGAGTAGGCATGTGCTCAGGTAACACACATTCCCTTTTCTTCTCAGAGTAACTCCATAATGACAGTATAGGTATTCCTTTTTCACATATGAGAATACAGACACTTGCCGATTTTAAATCCTGGCTTGTGTCAAAGCAGAATCTTAAACCTGGAGCCAAAGCACTTTCCACTAAGCTGATAAAGAGGCCCTTTGTAAAGTCTTCATTGAAGGCACCTGATAACAAATGTGGAATCAGAAAGAGGGGAACTCTGAGCTCCCAGGCCTGGCATCATGGATCTCTTTCATGGTGGCACCATCCATTTATCAGATATTCGTATCAATCATCCTATGAGACAACCCACCTTTTTTCATCCTGTCCACAAGGGCATTATAAGAGCTTACTAATGCCTCACAGAAATCAGATTTGCCCTTTCCATGGCACAGACTTTATCTGATCTATGGGATGGGAAAGTGGACTACATGACCCGAGGTTCAGTGCCTGCCCAACACACAGCCTCATAAATACCTGTCAAATTAATGAGTGACTTGACTTTGTATTCCTCTCTTTCCATTATATTCAGTACCAACCTGCAGCCGCATGGATGCTGAGCACAATAGATCTTCAAGGGCTTAAGTGTGCTAGCATGCTGACAGGTGAAGACCAAACAGGAGCTCTGTTCAGTGATTGGCTGGTTCCCTTATGCGAAATGTACATGGCTCTGTTTAATTAGCCTGCCATTTGCTTCAAAGGCGAGATCTCTGATGTTGCACACCATTCAATTAGCAGTAGTGCCAAGGCATTGTGTCAGGGTAGGTGGACTGAACGCATCCATCCCCCGATGTTCATCATCTCTAGAGGACAGGCTTGTCAGTCTGCTTCCAGGAGGGCCTGAGGATGAATGCCCCTCTGACAGTTACTCCAAGATAAAGCGCTGATGAGAGCCAGCTCCCTAGAGTCGGGCATTGTGAGGTCCCCAGCTCCACAGAGCCAGGCACTGTGAGGTCCCCAGCTCCACCTTTACACTTACAGTAAACATAGTGCAATCGGCAGGACCAGTGGAGAAAGTTTAAAAACAGGTCGTTTACAACACATTTTTGACAACATCTTTCCATGACAGCTAATGTCTTTCAATTCAATAATTTTTTTTTAAAAAAATCGAGTCACACAGTCTGATACATGAGCTATCTCCTTTTAATATTTTTAGAGATTCTTAGTAAATGTGACGATATCAACACAAATGTCACCTAGAAAGTGTCCGGTTATGATTTTAAAAATAAAAATGTATTCCCAAACAAGCATATATTTCAAAAGGAAAAAATAAATAAATAGCATCTACTCTGAGAGACCGTCTGGTATTGAAATCTCCGGGAACAATGGAACAATCAAGGGGTCTCAGTAGGGCCGGTCCTCCTAGGACAAGGCTGCTAAGAAGCCGGAGACTGAACAGAGCGACCTCAGGAGAGTGAAATCCCTCTGCACCGCACTGTGTGATCCCCAACTTCAGTCTGAGCTGCATCCAAAGGGGATCATTTACAGGAGAAATTTGAGGATGAAACTTCAACTGTTTTCGGCTTTTTCCATGATATCTGTAAAGCACCTCTGGATTCTCCCTTTAAACCCAACTCACCACCAATTATATTCAGATGGTAAATAATAAAAGATGAACCTGTCTCCTCCGGCTAGCTCCAGGAAGAACAACAGACAGTACCATTGGTAGAGGGCACACCGGGAAAGCTGATGCACACTGTTCACTGTCTTTCAAAGGACTACTTCTGATGTGCTAATTAGATTCTAAAAATGTAATTACAATAGAAACAAAAACCGTGTGGTGTTTTCGCTATAGTGAATCACTTTGGAATAATGGGCCAGTGTGGGATTTAAGGAAAGATGCCCTTTGTAACTCTTTATAACTCTGCTGTGTCTCTGTGAAAACTGAAGGAAGAGCACTCACGTACAATAATGGAGCAGCCCTTCCACAACTTCTATAATCACTATTAGAAGAGAAGTTTTATCACCTTTCATTTCTCACACAAGCTACAGTGCTCGATATTACGCCACCTACAGGGCAGTTTTTTTGTTTTTTTGTTTGTTTGTTTGTTTGTTTTTTCTTTGTTGTTGTTGTTTTTCGAGACAGGGTTTCATCGTGTAGTTTTGGTGCCCGTCCTGGATCTCGTTCTGTAGACAAGGCTGGTCTCAAACTCACAGAGATCCGCCTGGCTCTGCCTCCCGAGTGCTGGGATTAAAGGCAGGCGCCACAGTTGGCAAAACACAAACTTCATCTTGGTTAACCTCTCTGATTTCACTGATTACAAAGTATAAAATCTGTACATGTTAAATAGTTCTTTCTGAGGAGCTTAGCAAGTGAAAGTTCCAGAACATACTGACCTTCACAGCCTTCCAGAGGAAAATACACAAGAAGTGTTAATCTCATCAGCTAACAACCACAGCGCAGCTTGTGACTTCCAACATTTGCAGAGCTCTGGGAAATGGGAAGGGGTCTCGGCAGCCTGCCTCAGGCAGGATCAGGGGGCTGAAAATGGGGGATACAGTTGGTCCAAAGTGCTTTCTTCCTGGCTGGGCCATTTAAAAATAGCAGGGATGAAGGGATGGGTAGTGTGTCTGGAGATTTTGTCTTTCGTTTTAATATGAATATCCAAAGCAATTTTCGTCTCTTGAATTATTGGCTCTACTCTCTGCTGATTTGGAAGCAGTTACAGTTGGTTATGGCATCATTTTTCCTACCCAAGGAAAACTTATAAATAGCACTGATCAGTGCCCAATGTGGGTTCTTTTTTTAGCTGGTGACTGAATTGTCTTTGGGGTATATATTTTTAGTGTAAAAACTCAATGTGGTATTGCGAGCCTGACTATGGAATATATTTGAAAATGTGTAATTTCCAGGTTGAAAACTCTAGGAGAAGGTTAGTTAGAAAAACCAAGTTTGTGATGAAATATAATTCACTCAGCCATTCAGGTACTCCATCAGTAACATTTACTGAAAGCCCATTATGTGTCGGATACTGTTCCAGTGAATATGTGTGGAGCACAATTCTCTGTCTCAATAATTAGGCAAAGCATTTAGACTACAAAGTCCATAGTGCAGTCCACATTCTTCAGGAGCCATGTATCTTTATTGTAGGGAGAAGCAGAGACAATGATTTTACTGCTATTAGCTCTAACAAGACAGAGTGGCAACTGTTATCACCATCAAAATGAATTGCTTTCATTTACTTCTTTGAGTAGAAACTGTATCTAGCATCCTGGTCATCTTGGGACAAGGCACCCAGGGGACGTATTCTGGAAAGAGTTGGGACAAAGATGGCATAAATGCCTTCTCCATAAAACCTTTAGTGGTCTATCCTGCTCCAGATAATTATCGCTCACATTAACCAAACTTGTGTCATATATCTGGATCCAGGCCTCTACCTACCCATCTTCTGTCTCAGTGTGGTCACTCAGGGCTCCAAGAGTAAGAGCTCAGAGAAAAAGGAAGTGAACAGCTTGAGTCTCTGATGGTCTTATTTCCTTTTATATTAAGGAAAGGCAAAATCTCAGAAAACAATGCTTTTAGGAGTCTTGTGCTGTCCACCTACCTACACACCAACACACTAGTGGTATTTTTAGAACCACATCAATCCTAAATATAATACCAGTGATTGGTGGAGTGCATTATGAAACGAAATAAAATGTACCGCACCATAGATTTTCTGATTTCAAACACATTCAGTAAATTTTGTCATTTAGTAACTGCCCTTTTGGATCTGTCCTTATTGTTACTTATTAAATGCTGTTTCCCTGTTGATTTCACTACCATTAGACATTATTTAGCAAATGGGATTGCATAATTCTAATGGTTTGATCATTTATGCACATTCTTTGTATAGCATATTTATAATGATGGTTCTAAGTAATTCCCAACTTTCTTAAGTTCCACAAGAATAAACTAATTTTTTATTGACCATGCAAATGTGACCGTTTGTGCATGTGTGTTGGAATAAGAGATTCACATGCTCTAGTCTCAGTAGAAGAAGAGTTCAAGGATTCCCGGAAGCTTTTAAGTAGAAATTAATTAGACACTAATAAAGGTGAAATTTTTATGTTTCAATGTAGTGCACAATTAGTCACTTCATGGCAGGGGTTGGGGTATGTCTTTTAATAAACTAGCCAGTACAGAGCACTTTTTAGAAGTAGGGTATTGGAGTAATGAGACCATTGGTCATTCTGCCATAGCAGTTTCCGTCTGTCTAGAGAAGGAATGCTTGACCTGGATACACGTTAGAAAGTCAGTCTAGTTCTTTCTATTCAGGCCTCCTGAGTTTCACCGTGATAGAAAGAGCCAAACTTGAAGGTTTCTTATTCATCAAGACACTGCTTTTCCTATTGTTGCAGCAGGATATTGCTCAATGACGCTGAGAGAGAGAGAGAGAGAGAGAGAGAGAGAGAGAGAGAGAGAGAGAGAGAGAGAGTCACAGTGAATCACATGGATTTTAAAAGGTGGTGGCTATACCAACTGCAGCCTCACTTGTACTTTTTAAAAATGTCATTGGTGGATAGCCTCTGTGTCGTGATGAGTATCATATGACATTTCCATTGTAGCATCTCCTCTACTTTTCCCATATCCCTGTCACACTGCCCTGACCTGTCACCTCCTTATCTGTCCACTGCTCTTGTTCTTACACAATGTCCTTCCTATTCTCACGTCATATTTGTATATGTGCATGAACTGTTAAACGTATAGCGGAAAGCCTTGTACAGGAAAGTTGGGCTGCATCACCTGCACAGCTGGTGGGTGAATTTAGAGCCCCTGTGAGATAAGGCCCTGAGAAGAATAATCAACATTTCTATGCCTCCATTTCCTCATTTTTCAAATGAAGACAAAAATAAGAATTTGTATGATAAAATTAAACATATGTAAATAATTCAGATTCAAGGCTGGTTTGGAGTGAGTGCCCAATATTGTTAAAGTGATATTATTACTATTAATGCAGAATCTTAGTGGTAAATGCTCAAAATGGCATTGAAAGTGATAATTTCCTTCTTTTTAATTGTGCAATTTTCCTCATTTGTCTAAAATAGATATGAATAATGGTTGCACGTGTGATTTAAGTGGAGAATAAAACCAAATGCTCTAAGTTGTAGTAGAAATACTCCAGTTCCATTCATCTTTAACCCCTTCTGAAGAGGAGTTACTCTGCATCACCTGCATGTTTTTTATTTTTATTTGTTTTCTCAGTGTATTGTTATTGTAATAGTAAGTGGTGAGACTGCAACAGCTCCACAAGGGGAGAGTTAGTGTTCAAAAATGAAAGGTTCATATTTCCTTTTAAAAAACATCACATTTATCTGTTTGTTTGCTTGTTTTGTTTTATGTATGAGGGAGGGGCACATGCCACAGCACACATGTGGAAGTCAGATGAAAACTTCACAAAGTTGGTTCTCTCCCTCTACAACATGTGTTCCAGAGATCAAGGGGGGTCATCAGGCTTGGTAGCCTTTACCCTGTGAGCCATCTCATCTACTCACAGCAAAGAAAAGAGCGTTGTCAGAAAGACTGAGACATCTGATCTGTTAAGACATTAGTTATTTTGACTTCCTATATTGTCTTCTGAAGTTAATTACTTATTTGTTTTAACTTGAAGTGGATCACTTGGAAATATGGATCAAAAATTGCATACTTAAGGAAAAAAAATATTAGCTCTCTTTTTGCTAATTCAAGGTTAGCTAATACAACAGAAGAATCAAAATCAGCAATTATACATTTAATTGAAAATAGAAACAAGATTATTCCTGAGAGCATTATGATATATGTGTTGTGTTAACCAAATTAAACAATATAATATGATATATTTGGCTAATATCTATTCAAATCTTTTCAAGTATAATGCTAATAAAAAAAACTCTTAACATGAGACTTACACTTTGCAGGAAGTGTAAAAGGCACAACGCGTTGTTGTTGATTAGATTATAGTGCTCCAAAGCAGGTCTCTAGAGCTGTATACTCCCACGGCCCTTGGTATACACAGATTTGTCCTTGTGCTAAAATTATGGAGCATGCTTCCATATCCTAGATGGTCAGTCAGTTAACATAGCCTCTTTAAGCAGTCAAGGAACCTGGTGACCATGAGATGTTGAAGGCCACTTCCAATATAACATGGTCTGTTGTTCTACAGTAATCTTTGCTTAAGTAGGGAGAGTATACTCTAAAGATTAAAATCATAGTTCAAAATACACAAATCAATGACATTTTGTTATCATTCATAAGGATTGGGCACTACATATAAGCTATACATGTATGTATCTTCTATACTTACATATGTTTGGCACTGAATAGGTTTTGTTATTGTAGTTTCACCACAAAAATATGACCAGCATGCTGTGAGACTATGCATCCAACGTCCCTGGCAATAGGAACCCTCAGCTCCATTATAATCTTATGGAATCCCCAGTGTGGTGGTGTGTGCTTTAAAGCTCAGCATTTGGGAAGCACAGACAGACAGATTTCAGTGAGCTGAAGGACAGCCTTGTCTACATAGTGAGTTCCAGACCAATCAAGGCTACATGGTGAGACCCTGTATCAAAAGAAAAAAAATCTCATGGAATCCCCATCATATGTGTAGCTGTCATAGGCTGAAGTATGAGTGTGTGACACATGGCTATAAGGGTGTACTGTGGACACAAAGTGCATTGGAGAATCCCTTGGTATCACTGTGTTTTGAGGATCCTGCCTGTATGTACTCCTGAGTTACACTTGTGCCTACCTCCACCCTTTTCTCGGGGTTCTGTTGTCATAAGCACAGACCTACAGTCTGGAAGAGTTTATGTTCCTTGGAATGTGATTGAGGAGATACACAGTGACAGGGTTTTTGTTATCAAGTTATAACTGAGACTTAGTCCCTTAGCTCAAACATTATAACTTGCAAGCATTTAACAGCAAAACTTCAAAAAACTGGTTGATTTTTTTAAAAAATAAAAAGTCTATGCAATGTTAGTTTGAATACATTCCTTCTGTTTGCATTTTCTGCTTGAATAATCTATCTCTCTGGAAAAAACAAACAAACAAACAAACAAAAACCCGCCGGTGGTTCCCTTTGCAGACCCTTGCCTCCTATAGCCTAAAACAATCCCTAGCAGCATGTCTCAGCCAGTCATTTGCACCAAGGCTTTCAGTTATGAGTTAGAGGACTCTCACATCTCTCTAGTCATTTACTGGGAGCAATATCTTCTCTCTGTCTCTTGCTGTTTTCCTTCATGGAGAAGATTTAATTTGTAGGGAGGGAAGAGAATTCTGCATCATGGACTCTTGATTTCTAAGGCAATTTCATTCAGTTGAGTAAATTGGAACAGAAAGTTTGACAATGATACTCACTTCAAGATGTGAAAGTGACAATAAAATTCCCTAATTCATACTCATAATTTAAAAAAAATATAGTAAATATGATCTATTTGATTTATGCAGTGTCTTGATAGTGTTCACATTGCTACTACTATTTTTAATAGTTACTTTGATTGTTCCCACTACTACAAGGAAATAAAACCTATGAGGCTTTGCAAGTGTTCAAAGACCAACCAAGCCCAGAGATCACAATGACTCTTAATCCTGGCATCGTCTTGAGCATCTCAATGCTGATTTTGTTTGTTGAGAAGTCATAATGAACAACTCAAAATCTAGACTAAAAAAATAGAGTAAGGGAACATCAGGACTGGTGTTTTGAGCAAATCACTAAAAAGACTAATCAAAAACTGAAATTCAGAATTGGTTATTTTCACAGCATTCCGTGAAAAAAAAAATTGAAAAATGAAAATGAAGTTAAGGCCAGCATCCATGGCTCTTCATTTGTGCTCTGTAGCTTCAACAGGAAAGTTGAAGTTGGTCTTATTGAGTGCAGTTTTCAGGGGGGAAAAACAATTGTGTGGCTTGGATTTGGAAGAAATATACTTAACGGTTCTGAGAATGGCTGTCACAGTGTCTATGTTACCTCCTGTAAAAAGAATTTCAAGGAAGAAAGAGTTGTGCTTGGGAAATTTCCATTGGATTTTCTGCCCATGATTTCTGTGAGTCTCAGTGTCCCTTGGTTCCTGCCTTACAAGGAGAAGAGAAAGAAATAAGAAAGGAAAGGAAGGCAGAGGAGGGAGAGAAATCAGATTCATGGAATGCAAACAGCCCCACGTGCACCCCAGTAAGCAAGCTGCACATTCAGCACAGTGTATTAACATGAACTTGAATAATTCAAACTTCCAAACCACAGGAAGAGGCTTTCCAGTGGGAGGAAAAGGCCCCGTAATTAAAGTTTCTCCAGCACACGGAGGCAGCTGCTTCCTCCAACAGACCGAGAAAATTGGACATGGCCTAATAGCCTAGAGAACAGGGAGCTGTGGAGGGCATTGTTGGAGAAGTGTTAGGTTTATTCTGGTGTTCTCCAATTATAAAGTCAATTCTCTGGATACCAGCTTCTTTTACATATTAATGACCTAACCCCTGGCATATGGCAAGAATGCAGGATTCAACTCTGAGAGACTGCCTGTAAATGGAATCTTGAGTTCAAAGATGCAAAAAACGCCAGTGTCTGCACATTACAGTTTTGAGAAGGCATGGAAAAATACATAGGTTGGATTTGTTTTTTGTTTTTGTATCAACATAGAACTCATTTTAGAATGGGTTGTTTCTTCACATACTATCTCCATGTATGAAACTTACAGTTTCAAACTTTGGAATAGATAGATGACATATAATAGATAGATAGATAGATAGATAGATAGATAGATAGATACATACATACATACATACATACATACATACATACATATATACAGATAGATGATAGATAGATAGATAGATAGATAGATAGACAGATAGATAGATAGATATAAATAGATTAATAGATAAACGGGCAGATAAATGATGGGGGTTGAAAAACAGATAAACAAATACACATCCATATTTATGCTGGCCTCAAAGTCAAGATTCCCTGGTTTCATCATTCCGCCTGCTAGAGCTACAGGGGCTGCCATGTTATATCACCTATGGTGTCTGGATATGGTACTTAAAGTTTGAGAGTGTTTCTGCACCACAAAAAATCTCCTGAACTTCAACCCATTCCTCTAAATTGTAAATTCCCAAGTGATTTCAGTTCATCTCATCAGCACCTTGCTTTTGGGAACACATGCTGGCTTTCCCCTCCAGGGCATTCCCTTCCTCCAATGTCCTGCCATCTCCCAGTTTCTCCAGCAAAAATGCTAATCGACATTCTTTTTTTTTTCCCCCTGTGTGAACAGAGGAGTACAGGGCTTATCTGAAATAAACAATTCAGTGTTTTCCCAGGGGCCTTGCCACACTTTGAGGAGATAAAACACACCAAGGTGTTCCCTTGGGGGCCTCACACCATGCCAGGGCTCAGAAAGGTGGAAGCCGTGGGAGGCAGCGCAGTGTTTCCCTTCTTGACAGCAGATTTAAAAGCTTACCTCTCTTCAAGTTTGATTTCCCACTCCCTCGCTCCCCCTAATGCCAGCGCAGTGGCAGTTGTTTTTCAAGTGGCCACAAGAGATTGCAAAAGCGAAATGGAAAGCAAGGAATCTGATGGTTATAGCTCCGGAGAGAAAAGAAGTTTATTGCTGTCAAGCTATTGAAAAGCTGACCAGAAAACTGGTGTGACTTTTCAAAGGAACTTTCCATTCCTTTAGGACATAGTGCAAAATGCTCATGATAAAACTCTGTTACCTAGGACTAACATTGCAAGAAATGTCTCTTACTTCTTAAGTCACAGGTGTACTTCACAAACTATGACTTTTTTTTAATCCAGCGATTTTATTAAGGAATGCCATCACATGCCACTGTGGAAGTTGCTTTGTTGACAGAGAAATGGTAAGGTACAACGAATCATTGAGATGTATTGAATGGTATACCACTGGGGGAAATGGCCTATCAAAGATTCTAGAGTATGTTTCCTGATTTTGAATTTGAAATTAAATACCAAGTCCTTATTTTCATGCTGAAAAAAAAAAAACCTGCTGCTTAGTAAGAACATTGTCAAGCTTGTAAAATTATTAAGTTACTTAAAGGAATAGACGTTTATGGCTGGAACAAGTACCGCAAGCCTGTTAAAACTCACGTTGATAGGTACACTGCAGTCTAGTGATGATTCAAGGTCTCATGACTATTACTCATTAGTTATAATTCCTAGAGGCTCTGTCTACAGCCGGTGGTGCCCTACTTTGGCTTTAATACTGAATTGTGAATAAGCAGGTCAGATAATCTTCAAAGGTATACAAATTGAAAGTGAGTCTCTGAAGGCTCATTCAAGGGGTTGGGAAGAACAGAAGAAATATAATATTTACTGCCTTCAAACTTTTTTAAGAATCATACTTTTTGAAGTTTTCAAAACTGTCCTGAAATAAACTTTACTCACCCTGTAGAAGGTTAGAGAACATTATCTGACGTCATTGAGCAGTTCGGCCTCTAAAAGACTTACTAACAATCAACTATGTCATTAGGGCAAGCCTCATTCGGAGATATCTTACTGAGTGGACTTCAGTGACAACTCCTTGGCCCCCTTTCCCAGTCACGTGCCCGCTCTCCCTCTGCTTGGTGGCGGGGAGTCCTGAATCTTCGCCTGTTGCTAAATGTTCATCTTACGTGAGAAATGCTCTGTGACGACGTTGGCCGAGAGTCCTCACTCAGGCTCAAACCTCCACACTTCCATGAAAGGTTTCTATGTGGCCTTGAGGGCCACCTGTGGAGAGACTCAAGTTATCACATTGCTCCTGAATTATTGCATACCACCCCCTAAGGAACAGGTGAAGAATCTTGACTCCTACATAGAGCAGCCATTGGCCTTCTGAATCTGCTCTTTACCATGTGGCCTCACCTTTTCATGCTTCGGGCACCTGGGCAATTTTCCCCTTCCTGCATTCTTTGAGCTCTCTTTCTCTCTGCCTAAAATACATTTTATGGCATTCTCCTTCTCACACTGTCTCTGTCTGCACACCTCTCTCCATACACACAGATACATGCACACATGCATTGCATGAATGAACACACACACACTTCTATCCTGGAAAATACAGGCCCTGATTAGCTAACACTTCCCCAGGCTGGCCTCCTTGTCTAAAACCTTTCCTAGTTCTAATACCACGTTCTTTGGTTCTGCTCTTTCTCACTCTATCCCTGCTATTCTGGTAGCCGTTTGCTTGTTTCATTGTGTTGTGTTTTTGTTTTTATCAACTTAACACAAGCTAGGGTCATCAGGGATGAGAAAAAAAAAATCTATTGAAAAAAAATTACCCCCATCAGATTGACCTTCAGGCAGGCCTATGGTGCATTAGTGATTGATGTAGGAGGGACAAGCCTGTTGTGAGCTGCATGAACCTTGGGTAGGTGGACCTGAGCTGTATAAGAAAGAAGGCTAAGCAAGCCAGGGAGAGCAAACCAGGAAGCAGCATTCTTCCATGGCCTCTGCTTTGGCTCCTGCTAAAGTTCTTGCCCTGGATTTCCTCAGTGTGACCTGGGAGTTGTAAACTGAAACAAACCCTTTCCTCCCCAAGCTGTTTGGGTTGCAGTCTTTATTGCAGCAATGGAAATCCAGACTAAGACTTCCACTTTTCCCATTCTCTGGGGAAAGGCTTCATAGCTACCGCATAAGCCATCTGAGGCTTTGGACTATGAATGACCACAGGGTTCTTACCACCTGCCCTAGTTACTCTATCTAGTAATTTCTCAGTAAATACCTGTCAACTGAATGAACAAATTGTTTGGAGCCAACCTGTCCAAACTCTTTCAATTTCTTAAAGGTAGCCCTCCTTCTCTTGCCCTGCCGCCGCCACAGGCATGCCTTGACGTCTATTCTACCCTGTCCATTCAAGGTAAGACTTATGGTACTGAGCTGTGTCTAAACATAATGATACAGTTTGGAGCGTGCAATGAAATGAAGACATTTGGGGGGAGCTAATAGAAATGTGAAAGCCATCTTGGATAGAAAGCACCCTCCTCTTACAATTCCAACATACACCTGGGCCAGCTTTGTTGTGCACCACCACTGCATAGTCTCAGAAATGCATAGAGCATGCAAAGCATAGATCCCACCTATCTTCCCCTAAGTAGAAAGAACAGGTTATCGTTGCCACTGAAACTGTGATTCCATTGCAGAGTACCATGTTACCACTCAATGTCTCTTATTTCTCTTTTATCATGTTAAGGAGAAGAATCAATCATGGGCATTTTCTGAAACAGCACTTCCTCATTGTATGCATACTCTGGATTTCAGTTGTACAGACAAAAAATATGGTCTTTCAATTAAATACAGGTGAACACGCAAGCATACACATCTCAATACTGATTTAGATGCTGATGTTTCTTGTAAGGAAACATGGATTTGGAATAACCCAGTTAACATTCTTAAGTAGCTCCAGAATTTTTGTCTAATAGTCAGCTAAAGAGATTATAGCTTATTTCTTGCCATTAAAATTGCCTGGTTTTGATAAGTAATCCTGCATTGCACTGCCTGTTTATCTCAGTCAGTGGTTCTCAACCTTCCTAATGCTGTGTGACCCTTTAACAGAGTTCCTCATGTTGTGATGACCCCCTAACCATACAATTATTTTCATTGCTACTTTATAACTAATTTTGCTTCTGTTATGAATCATAATGTAAATATCTGATGTGCAGGATATCTGATATGCAGCCCCTGTGAATGAGTCACTCAATTCCCAAAGGGGTCACAACTCACAGGTTGAGGACCACTAAGTGGGATGGGAGCAGTAAGATAGAAAGGAATGGAGAGAGAACTTTCCCCATAGGGGCTGGGTCCTTCTGGGACTGTGGGTTTCCTGGCCAGTGGTCTAGTTAACTGCCCTCCCTTATTTTCAGTGGAGAACACATTTTCATCTTGTCTTCAAAGGGAATCCTTTGAGGTTTGTGTGCCTCTGTGAAATTTTAGGAAGAGGAAAATAAAGCATGCCCTCTTAGCTTTCCTCTTTTCTAATGTAAAGCCATGCAGAGGTTCTTATTGCTCCCTGTCCATTTCCCTTCTACCTCAACTATGTACCCACCCACCCTCTGCCACGAGCTCCCAGACTTCTAGAAGTCAAGATGCAGAGATCCGAATGTAGTGATTAAAACCATTGAAGGTTCCTCGTAAGAGCTTAAGATTCCCAACTTTGCTAAATTTTTACAGGACACTGGAACGTTAGTGTTTTCAGATGAATACATAAAGGCCTCCTTTCTGCCCCTATGCTTCTCAATCACTTCAACTCTCATTTTATTGTGCTTTACTATTTACTAAAGAGACATTTTTCTGTTCCTTTTGACTCAAACCTTGGAAAACTGCTAAATTTGCAAGCAAAATTATACAGAAAAGGTAATTCTTGAGACAGGGAAATTAGTAATAATGACAAGAAAAAAAGAATAACTCCTTAAATTGCCTACATTCAAATCCACGCAGAAGAATTGAACAGCAAGGATTTCTATTGATTTTGACATATTTTTTATTACAGCATGGTGTTCATTTATGGAGCTATATAAATCTCATAAGAATAATTGAAGAGCACGTGTAAACCTGCTCCTTTGCCCTGTTTGGGTCGCCTCCCTCATGACTTAACCCAAATGTCGGGAAGCAGCTGCCAGTCAGTGGCTGTGTTTAATCATCTATTGTTTCTCCCATTAACCTGCCCACCTCAAATCCCAGCCCAGGCCACTTCCCCAAAGGTAAGAAATGAAGGCTGTGATGCTCTCATCAACTATAATTATGATGACCTTTTCATGTTTGCAGAATTTTAAAATACATTTTAAAACAGCAAAAGAAAGAAGAAAAGGGCCATCACTTCTTGTTCATCTGGAATTCCAGATGCAACCTAAGGCCAAGCAGCCATTCAGGACAGCATTTTTTTTTTTTTTTTACTCAAGAAGGGATATAGGAATAAACCTCTGGGACTAACCCTTTAAACCATCCTTGAATAATATCTGCATATGGCTTTTCCTGGAGTCGATGAAATTTCCACATGTGTACTCAAGCATGGAGCGGTATAGAATGAATTCCCTTATCAGAAACTGCTCCCTGCTTCCCTTCACCTATGAAATGTTTTGTGCAACAAACGTCATGCTTGGAAACATGTCTGTTTATTCAGCAGACATAAATGATAAAATTGCCACAACTAAAAAGGAGGAGAGGAAAAAAAATACTTTGGGATTTGCATTTATATAAACAGTTTTATTTTGATATAATTACTGTTACTGTTCATGGAATTACTTTTAAAAGCCACAGTGTGTTTCCTATTGTAAGGAAGTAAGAGGAGCAGAATGTATTTTTATCCTTTCCTAATCCTACGTTTTACTTACTCACCACTGGCAGTCTATAGTCTATTGACATTATCAGCTACCCTGTCCTACAGAATTCAGAAAAAAAGCAATTAAATTGAGAATTAGAGATGATTAATAGCCTGTATCCCTATTAGGGATAGATTGGACCCTCTAAATGCTTGAGACTTTAAGTAGAAAAACAGAACTTGTGAATTTTGCATTGTTGCTGTTGTTTGTTTTGAGATAGAGTCTCACTCTGCATCTCAGGCTGGCCTCAGATTCCCCATCCTCCTGCATCAGCCGTGCCCAGCCCCCTTGCTGATGTGTTTATGTATTTCTCGGCATATAACCTTTCTGTTGCAAAGGAAAGCCAAGTTGAAAACAGAAAGAAGCCAGTGCCACACAGATTCCCCTTCTTTTCCAAGACAGACACTGTCCTGAAACTGTAGCTTCAGGAGCTACAGATTGCTCTAAGGTAGCCAAGAGCACCACAGTGCCTTTTTGCAACGTCTAACTGATTATATGCTGAAAAGCCTATCACTTCATTTCTTCCTTGTGGAACTAGAAGGACATGAGAGAGAACAAAGACTTGACCCAAGGTGGATAACATGGTCCAATAGGAATAAATGTAGGTACTTGGGAAATTGGCTTATTGTGCTCATTAGACTCCGTTTATATTTGGAAATTATCCTGTCATTTATGAAATATGATCTATGAAGATAATATTTGAAAATGTAATGCTGAGGTCATTTCGTGTATTTCATCTTTAAATGTTACCGAAACATCTCTTCACTCTCTTTATCTTGAACTACCAAAGGAACTCCTTCACTGGACAATCCCACAGCAAATAACATGTTGTGTAGTGGTATTTGCTCCACCCATGACCTTGGGCTATAAGGCCCAAAGGAGGCGGTGCTTCCTGCTGGTGTACAAGACCTCTTATAATAAGTTGGGGAAGGGTCACATGCCCCTGCTCCCTGCTCCTGCCTACAAGGTGGATTCACTCCCGGTCAGATCAGAGGACAACTTCAGCTGTCTACTTCATTCTGTATTCATGAGTGTATTTCCTCAATTTATATCTTAATAAATTCTGTTGCCCATTTTTAAAAAATGTTGTATTTACTTTCAACTTTAATTGATTTCACCTTGCCTTTCTCTCCCTCAAACCACAACCCCACATTTAATTCTTGCTTATAATCTACAGCCATGCCACACTTACACTCCATCTCATCTAATTCTTGCTTGTTGACTAGAACTTCTCTAAGCAGTCATCAAGACTCCATCTCGACTTTCTCTTCTTAGATCCTTAGGAACATTCTCCTGACCATTTGCCTAAAATAGGTCTTTCAGGATCACCAGGAGCTCCGTGTTGCACAAAAACTGATCACTTCTCATTGCTCATTCCCTATGATCTGCTCACATATGACAGTCATTTGCTCCATGTTTCTTGAAACATACCTGGTTTCCACTTGCCTTTCAGAAGACAGTTTGCTAGTCTCTCTTATTATCCTGAATATTTTCCTTTCATATCCTTAAACCACTTAACTTGGGTGCCGCGTGGCTCAGACACTGGCTCTCTTTCTGTCTTTACTCTTTGATGGCCAATCCAGTCTGTGACATTAAATACAATCAGTAGCTTGGTAACACTCTCTTGGACCTCACCCTAGAACTGTACAGAATTACAGTATTAGAATTCTAATAAGTATCTTGGGAATGAAGATCCAAAGCTCATTCCATTATTCTAGTTAATTCTCTTGAATCACTTTGTTGCATCTCAGTGGAAGTCAGGGAGTTCTTATAGTTCACTAAGACAGAGCACTGTACCACACACTCCATAGCAGATCCACCAGAATAACCTACCTGCTGGCCCCATCTTCAACATTGCTGACTGCTCCCCACCGTGCCTGCCCTATTACCCTTGTCCTTTCCACAATAACCTCTCCCCTGCACTGTTTTGGTATCCTCCTGTCTCCTCTTCCCTTACTCCCCTAGAGTTAACACAGAAGTCAAAATCATCATTTTCAACTTAGTCATGTCACCCCTCAAATGTTGGCGTTTTTTTCCTCAAAGTGAGAGCTCTGCTGTGGTCTGCAAGGATGTTCTTGGCCCCTACTCCTGCTCTCACATGTCTCTGAACGCATCTCTGGCTAATCTTATTGCAACCCAGTCTAGTCACATATTGGCTACCTTGTAAGTCCTCAAGTTCACCTGATATTTTTATGCTTTAAGGTTTTTGCATCTACTGCCTCCAGAATATTCATTCCTGTGATGTCTACAGGCCTCACTCTGTCACCGCGCTAGTCAAATGTCATCTCAGTAAACACATGGCCCTACATGTGTCACAGCAGAAGAGAATTTGTAGAGGGAGTCCTACAGGTCTCTGTGGGAATCTCATATGGATCTGGGGTTAGGGGATGGACCCAGATGACAAAAAACCCTGAGGCATAGAAATAAGTGGCCACAATGGGTGTGAGACTTGAAAAGCATGGGGAAATCTCTGGACGTTCATCCTAGCCAGCTCAGCGCTTTCTCTGTACCTCGCTATGGCCCCGACGTCTGATGCTATACTAGACAGGGGCTGCTTTCAGCTTGGGACCATACCTTTTTCTGTGAAACATGTAAAAAGATATGACAGGATTTTTAGGGAGGTAGTGTTTCAGTTATGTATTCTCTAGATGGAAGGATTGTAGCTTTGATTCTTGCTCTATGTGAAGTCAAGGTGATCGATCATTCAGTAATTAACTATCTACTAGAATAAAATAAATATTCCTCAAGGGTGATTATCATCCAGCAAAGACAGAATTGTTTCAATAATTACTATACATAGAGAGGAAGAGGAAAGTGTGGATCATGATAGTGCAACGAAGAACCATGGACACAGGGATAAATGATGCCGATGAACTCAGCAAAGTTTAAAGAACTGGAGGCTAGAGAATTGGATCTCAGTCAAGAGCACTTTCTGCTCTTCCAGAGGACCAGGTTTGTTTCCCAGTACCCACAATGCACAGGTCAGAGCCATCTGTAACTCCAGGTCCAGGGGATTCAATACCTTCTTCTGGCTTCTGCTGGCACCTGCATTCATGTGCACATACCCACACACAGACTCGCACACCTACAAATACACATAAATACAAAAGAATTTTAAAAGTCTCTAACAATTAATAAAAAAAAAACCTCAAGACAGATCTGTTCAAAAATTAAAGAAAACTATGTTTAAGAGGAGTGCAGATATGTGTGATTCTGTAGCTTATCATTCTCCCTTGTCATCCACCTAAATCATCGCCATTCTCCTGCCCTTTCTGGTATGTTGATATCATGTTATTAGTTTGCCGAGAAAGGAGAAAGATTTGAGAGAAAGATAACACTTAGTGGAGCAGGGCTCTCCTGTAGGCAGGCAGGAATTGCATTAGGAGCAGAAATTCATTTTCTTTAGAAGAAGACAATCCCTTGCCTCAGGTGGGGCAGATGAAGAAAATGAATAAAGGCTTGTCTTTAGATAAATAATCATCTTCTAAGAAAAAGCCTAATTGGAACCTCGTATTAGATTTGCTCAACCCTACAGGTCACAAACAAAGATGGGGCAAAATTTAATGAAAGTAGAAAAAAAAATGTAGACTACAACTCTAGTGGAAGAGGTAATGAATCAGCAATAAGTAATAAAGAAACTAAACTTTGATGCTAATTGGCTTTTTAAATAAAAATAATATGTGTTAAAGATTTAAGAAACTTTCAACATTATATACTGGAAACCAAACCGTAGAAACCAGCAAGGATCAGGAGAATAGGCAGAAGGACACAGGAACCGTCATGACATGATAAATCTGTCCTCCACAATCAAGCAAAACACCAATACACACTAAAACTGAGAACAGTACCTACCACACCTGAGAAAACTATACCCAGAATTGAGTAAGATAAATAACTAAAGATGCCTGAGTACCAAATTTAAATTACTATTAAAAACTCTGTGATAATTATACTTACTCAGATGAACTCCCCTGTATCATTATTTAATTGATATGTTCAAGCAACAGGTTCACATCATAGCTGTCTGATACTTGAGGAACTTTTATCATGAGTGAAAGAAGGTGTCAGCCTGTCAAACCTCCCTCTGAGTTCAAGATGCTGAGATAAACTATGATAATGAGTCTATTTAGAACATTTTCTTGAAACATAAAATCCCAGCCAAATTATACAGATATTTTCTCTCTACTTTTTTGTGCTAATTGCTAATTTTTTTATGTGTATGGGTATTTTGCCTGCATGTATATCTGTGTACCATGTGTGTCCCTGGTGCGCGTAGATTCCAGAAGAAGACACTGGGTCACCCTAGTACTTGAGTTACAAATGTGTGTGCTGCGATTGAACCTGGGTTCTCCGGAAGAGTAGCCAGTGCACTTAACAACTGAGCTATCTCTCCAGACCCTTAGTGTTGAATCTCCACAGACTTTCTGAGCAAAGCATTTTGAATGTCATTTAGATGATTAAAACTTTTATTTTTTTTCCTATAAGGAGCACAAACTCCTTAATTTCATATCCAGGTATAAACATGTTATGATAAAATCATACACTTTAATTTTTAAAGCCAGAACAAGTTTTACAAAACTATACATACAAACGTCAACACCTGACCAGATGAAAACAGAAGTCTGCAGAGGCTGACCGTTCCAATTTGCAAAAATCTCTTGTCCCACTTCAAGAAGTATTTCTACCCACATACTGCCTCCTGTCCACTTCAAGGAAGCTTCCCAAAATGTTTTCATTCCAAAACACATTTTATTTCAGTTGCTGGGATCATGTCAGATGACCAAGGGCATGTACCAAGATAAAACTTAAAGATGCAATCTAAAAATGTTATTTTAGTCACTTCATTTTCTAGAGGTCTAAAGGTCTAGACTTTTAAACAGATTCGTCTTTTTTTTTTTCAAAAGAAGATTTTTTTCTACATTTCCAACGAAGTAGAAACCCATAAAATCATAATGCTTTAAATAATGGTGTGGATGGAATGTTTTTATTTGTGAGAGACTAATTAAATTACTGATTTTGTCATGACTTGGCTAATATTAGTGAAACTGGCAACGTCTGCCTCATTAAGCTACATCTGAGAAGAGCATCTTTTTTTTCAGGTTTACTAATTCAGAATACAAGAATTCTCAGCAGCATTTCAACTTTTCCTGACATCTTCCCCAGACCACACTGGTGCCAGACAGATGTGGTGCCACCATGGCTAATAGGATTAAGGCCCCAGAGCTAAATAGTATCTAGTTATACTAAATCAATCCAAGAACTGGAATGGTCGATTTGAACATGAGCCCAAAGTTTCTCCTTTCATTGACCATGGAAGCACTGAGGACGGCCAAAAGCTACTGATACCTGGGCAAATGATCCATTATCAAGCCAGGAAAGGTTATGTGAGTCACTGGAGTTCTCTGGGTCTTCCTTTTGTCATCTATAAACTGAGGGAATCAGACTATATGATCTCCAAGAATCTTCTAGTCTAAAATTGTATTAATGAATCTACAATAGCCCCTGGGGGGTGCTGATAACCAAAAGGGCTCTGGGCAGCTGCCCAACAGCAGACTGAGCTAAATGGACTTTCGTATGCTTCATTATTATTTAATCTCTTTATTTCTAAGGTTTCTATCCTTGCTCCAATCAGTGGAGAAAACTGAGCATTTTGGGAATAAGCTTGAGATGCCATATGGTAGAACTGGAGGAAAATGGCGGTCATTTTCTCAATGTACTAATTACAGTGGCTCCTTAAATGTGTTAACCCTTTGAGAACATGATGAAAAGTGTGAATTGTCTCTTCACAGAGAACTCTCTCTCTCTCTCTCTCTCTCTCTCTCTCTCTCTCTCTCTCTCACACACACACACACACACACACACACACACACACATTCAAACTTTGGTTTAACTTCAAAGGGAACACCAACATCTCTAGTAGTGTTACCAGTGTCTGCATTAAACATCTCTGGTTTGATGGCTCCATGGCTAACTTCTTACAACGTTATGGTGTTGATACAGTAATGTAAACTCTGGAATCAGAGCTTCAAGTTTTATTACTTAAGTTGTAAAATACGGAAGATGGTTAATCACAGTGAATCTGTTTCCTCACCCTTAAAACAAGAAGATAATCTCCTTCACAGACCTGTGGACTGTATGACATCAAATCCATATATTGTCTAAACTCCTATTTGGCACAGAGTAGGCGTTCAACCAATCTGTTTCCTACTTCTTTTAGAAGGACGTGTTTTAGATAAGATTTTGAAAGGGGAATAATAAAATTTCTGAATGATAATATTATTAAGTCATGTTTTGAACTTCTGAGGACCAATGAGATGGTTCAACAGGTAAAGGCACCTCCAGCCAAGCCTGAGTTCAATCTCCAGCACCCACATGGCAGAAAAAAAAAGAGAACTGAGTCCTGCAAATTGTCTTCTAATTTCCATATGTGCACACGGCATTTGCACCACCCCCCAACCCAAAATAAATAATTAAATGAAAATACAACTTGAAAACGTAATTGCTCTCTGCGACGTGGGATGCTGGAGAGCTGCGCTGTGGCCTAGGCAGCATCTTCTGAGTTCTGGTCAGCTCTGACCCCAGTGAGGGCTTCATGCTGGTCAGGAAGTAGTCCAGGCAACAACCTCTGCTTCCCTGCTCATGAAAGCCCATCTCCACTACTAAAATGTTAAAATGAGAAGGTACTTCACACAGTGCCTCTAGCTCCTTAGTTCCTGCTTCTGCACTTGCTGCCCAAAGAAATGGAAGGAAACAGGTGGGATTTAGTGACACATTGCTAATTCACTGCCTGTCAAGCAAGCAGCTGCGAGTATCCCTCAGTTACACTTTGAGAGAAGGAAACTGGTATTTGGTGAGAGTAGAACTCATGCAGTGTCAGACAAGTTTCTTCTATGTGTTGTGCTAGAATGGAAGTTAAAAAAGAAGAGTTTTAAATTACCTAATATTATAAAAATATTAGGGATTACACCCCCCCCCCCACACACACACACAGACACAATGCAGAGGAACTCAACAGATCACAGCCCAGGCTTTCTAGCCCAGGCTTACGAGAGGTCTCCAGCCACACCTCTGCATCAATTAGGAGCCGGGTACCAGGCGTTTGGGCACTACTATAATTTCTGTGATTAAGTAGTATGGTCCTGCCCGGGGCCACGACAGTCTAAACGTGACACGCAGGCCTGGGCAGTCCACCCCAGGCTCTAAGAACAAAACAGAGGCCCACCCAGCACCTTGTGGCACCAGGCACACAAGCGCTACTACAGTGAGCAAATGTATATGGGAGAGAGAGAGAGAGAGACAAAATGGTTCATGTCCCATGAACAGAGGCTTTTCTGAAAAGGCGAAAGAGATGAGGAGAGGGCTGAGGTGGGTGGCTTGATTCCCACCGAGGGCCATGGTGGTATCTAGGCCTGGGCGACTGCAGGGGCCCATGTCTAGGTTCATGGCCCTGATGCAGTCACTGTCTCTGTTGATGTCTGTGGCTCCTGATACCACCAAAAATGAGAGAAGAGGGAATGTACAGAGTTGGCCCCGCCCCTCACTGGCTGTAACACTTGGGAGACCTGGTCCTGCCCCTCACTGGCTGAAGCACTCAGGAGCGAGGGCCCTACACCTCGCCTGGGTAGCACAATAGAGCTGACCCTGTTTGCAGGGGCAGGGGCGAACTGGCCCTGGGGATGGGAAAATGGGAGAGCAGGACAGGCCCCTATTGTATGCTATGTGGTGTCAATGGTGAGGGAAAAATTCTCTCTTCCCCTAACCCTTGCCACCTGCAGCAGATAAGGAACCTGACCCAACCCCTCACCTGCTACAGCACTTGGGAGAGCAGGCCCTGAACTTCACCTGGGCAGCACAATAGAGCTAGCTCTGTTGGTGGAGGTGTGGGTGAACCAGTCATGAAGCTGTAACCATGGGAGAGCTAGCCCCATTACTCACCTGTCTTAAGGTGGCACAGGAGGGTGAGACATGCCCTTCCCCCACCCTTGCCCATCAACACGTGGGGCAGGTGGGAGAGCTGGCCCTGAGGCCATAAGAGCGGGAAAGCTATCCCTGCCCCTCATCAGCTGTAGTACTCCAGAGAGTGGCCCCTATACCTTGCCTGGGCAACACAGTAGATCTGGCCCTGAAGGAGTAGGTGTGGGAGAACCCACCCTGAGAATGTAAAAGCGGGACAACTGGCTCGTCATTGCTGCCAGGGGTGAGCTAGCCAGGGCAATGCTGGAGAGCTCACCCTGGTGGTGAAGACAGAGAGCTGGAGGTCGGACCAACTCTGCAATTACCCAGGCCCAGGACCAAGGTTAAGTGTTGGCCCACCCCAAAATCCACCCTATCTGTGATATGGGTTGGAGCACAGGTGGAGATGGGGAAGGATAGGGGAGGTCCTTCAGGATCTCCAAGACACAAGGCAGCAATGGGATGTTCAGGAATCCCAGTGAGGGCCCAGAGTCAATGGTGTAGCAGAGACCAGGGGCCTCAAACAAGACCAATGATGCTTCTGGATAAATGCCAACACGTAAAAACATATGAATAAAAGGGTTTATTGTGACTCACTGTGTCACACTGCAGCTTCATGATGAGATTTCCACTTTTTTCCTTTTATTTTCCCTCTTTTTCTCCTAAATTTTATTTTGTTTTAATTTGGGGTGGGGACAGGAGATGGGTGGGACTGGGGGGCATGATGTGAGAGACACAGAGAATTAATTAATTAATTAATTGATAGATAGATAGATAGATAGATAGATAGATAGATAGATAGATAGATAAATGATATTGGGGGCCTGTTTAGGGAATGTCTCTGGTTGTCATACTTCTTATTTATTTTCCATTTCTGTAACTCATGAAGAAAAGCAGCAATGGCAAAAAACAAACAAACAAACAAAAAAAAAAACCAATACCTTGAATCCCAAATCCTAACTGAGAAAAATAAATGAGCCTCTCCACCTGCTGTAGCTACATTGGAGTGTGGATAAATGCAAATTGACCCACACAGTAACACAAAGGCTGCCTGAGAGCTTGGAGTGTAGTGTGAGTGCCTGAGCCACAGACAGACAGAAACCAGTGGCCAGAGGTTTTCCATCCCAATCCTAGTGACTGTTGACATTGAAGAAAGTGGACATCTGTGATGACTGTCCACCAGAAAGTTTCAGACCTACACAGAACACAGATACTTACATGCATATACATATGAGGGGTGGCAAAATTCTATAATTAGATTGTTTCCTGTTCATTAATTGTGTAAATGGGGTATTACATCATGAGAACTAGAGGAAAGAAGAGTGGTAACAAAGGTTTTCTGAGGGCAGGGGGTGTTCAAAAGCCCTATGTCCTGTAATACAGACCTAGAACTCCTGAAAGAGTATATACATTCATGCATATTGTACCAAAATAAAGTATGCATAAAGATAAGTAGGGGGTCAATATAGATAGATAGAGAGATAGATAGATAGATAGATAGATAGATAGATAGATAGATGGGTAGGTGGGTGGGTGGGTGGACGGACGGACGGACAGACGGACGGACGGACGGACGGACGGACGGACGGACGGACGGACGGACAGACAGACAGACAGACAGACAGACAGACAGACAGACAGATAGATAGATAGATAGATAGATAGATAGATAGATAGATAGATAGACAAGTAGATATGATAGACAAACAGACAGATTAGGTAGATATGCCTAGCTTCTGGGTCCTATGACCTGCTCTCCCAGATTCTCTGAAATTGTAAGGACCAATGACACCTTGGCTTAACAGTCTGGCTAGTCCTGTTTATTTCTTAAATCCAGCAAATTGTTCTTTTATTCAAATCCCTACATTATAAAAGTAAACAAATGATCAAGTATCCAAATCTTAGAGGCTGGAGCTATATCTACTACTATGATTCTAAGGCACCCATGCCTTCTCTATATCTGATTCTCAGCTAGTCCATTGGAACTGTGGTCTGTCTCACCCTCCTGCCTGGGGCCTCACCTAAATCCAAAATGTTCAAGGTGCTCACTGCCATGGCCTAACCTGTATAACAGTGACAAGGGGTAGGGAGTAGGAATATCTTATGTCTAGGAGTACATTAACCATTTTCATGGACAATAAAAACTATTCCACCTGAGGATTTTGACTTTCCTAAAAAAGATTCCAGCTTAATACAAATTTGTTTCCTGAAAGTAACATCCCTCCTTAATAAAGAAGATAGCTGCATTGTGGTTGCAAAAAATAATGTAATCATGCTGACACTTCATCTTTATCATTTCCATTCTTATCATTATTGAATTATGCACCAATAAGCAGATAGTTATTTCCTTTGTCACTCTTGCTAGTTCAATTCATCTTATAACATTTGCCATTCCTGAGCTTCGATGTCAAGACATAAGTATATGAATTTGGGAGTCACTTTTCTCTATCAGTGTGAGAGGATCAGGTACCAAACAGTGCATCTAGTAGATGTACTCCTGCTGTCCACAATTGAAATTTTATTTTTGCCATGACTATGTTTGAATATTGAACCAATCATTGTATCCTGGTTATGAACCAGATGCTGAGTTTGGCCAATCACATCGACAATTTTGAAGGCAGGTGTCTTGAATAGTCAGTCGTTCAGTTGCCTTTTCATCAGCAGAAGTTGGATCAAACATATTCTTTGGAAAAAGTTAGTACTTGTCATTTCCAAAAGCTTCTTGATGGTGTCCCTGTAGTGCAGAAAAATGAATACTGGCAAGTTATTGTTCTCAAACCTGCATGATAAGAAGCACTGTTGTTTTCTTTCCCTCATAATTTGAGGCACTTGTGAGAATTTTTGGAAAAGAAACCCACACATTACATTTTATAATAAAACAGTGACAGTCAAGTCAGTGATTGTTTCACATGATTTTCTCTTACCTTAGATATATAGTCAGCTAATGCTTCTCTATTTAACCAAAGAAATTCAAAGTGAAGAAGAAAATTTGACTCTTATTTACTTGTGAAAACTTTTTCAACTTTTATAAGTTCAAATTTTTTTTGCTAAATGTTTCCCAATTTGTAGACCTTATTGTAGTCTAAACTCAAGTATTTTCCTCTAGACAAACTAAGGATGCCAACAAGCCTGAGAAAAGAGAATTCAAGCAGTGAGTACATTCGCTAATACCTGAGAAATCAAACTCCTTACTTTTTTCATCGACGTCATTAGACCCACCCATGATCTGGCTTTCTGTCTTCTAAGGTTGGCCACCTGAATTTTGAAGTGCCCAGAGTCCAGCAATAACTAACCTCATCTAGAACTATTGCCAAAATAAATACCAGAAATTTCTTAATGATTTCTTAATGACTATTAGAAGCTACCAGATGGTAAAAAAAAAAAATAAAGAAAACAAAAAAAAATAAAACCTTTAAATGTTGGTATAGATAAAAGGATTGTATTGATAATCTTCCTTGTACTCATTGGACCCAATGTAATCTTGACACTCTTAATCCACTCTTTGTAGCTCTATATTATAATATCAAACTTAACTTGCTTGAAGCCATCACGTACTTCATACACTTATCAACTCCATTTGGAGGGACAACCTTGGTTCTTAAAGATAATTTCCTTTATCATTAACCCTTTACTTTCTCACAATTTCTTCAAATCAACAAATAAATATGACTGTGCTTTATATGTGAGTGATAAAAGATGGTGTCATAAAGATTTCCAAATATGACGTCTATTGGTTATCAGTGTAGAAAAGAGTAGAAACCAGTGGTAAACCCAGAAGAACTTAGGTTGGGATTCCTGAGTTTGGGGTTCCTGTGGCATATTTGTTTCAAAGAGTACATCAATCCATCAAGTAGAAAGTGCATTTGCAGAGGCTGGAACTACTTAGCAACTAGGTGTGAATATGAAAACTATTGCCATATAAATGATGATTTGTGCATAAGGGAAAAGAGACCGCCTTGGAAGAGCCTGCAGAATGGGGGCGGCGGGGGGTGGGGGAAATGCATAATGAAACACGTTAAAATTGAGTGCTCAGGGAAGATCTTGTCCCCGAAGAAATTAGAAAATACCCTCTGAAAGGACAGAAGAGAACTAGTAGAGATGCTATGGAAGACAGGAGTAGAGAGCATGCTATGGAAGACAGGAGTAGAGAGCATAAGTGGCCCCTGTGATAGCTGTATCTAGGAAGATGAGAATTGAAAATGATCCTTAATTTAGTGTGAAAGTCATTGATGACCTTGGCCAGG